>PNEQ01001593.1:0-42959 GCA_003012365.1 Medauroidea extradentata | reverse complement strand
TAAAAGTCACATGTTGTAATATTGGCGTCGTCGCCGCCATCTTGTGCGCGTTCGCGTTTCCCAACACAAAACTGGCAGATACTGTGGACTGTATTTTCTTTTGTTAAAACACCGTATTCATGTCCAATTACTGGATTGTCTCACGTATCACGTTTTCGCGGGGCGAGCTACATAACCTGCACGCCGCTCGTGTTTACATTTTCTTTCTTCAGTCTGCTGTATTAAACTTCACACCCACGTAATCAAGTGCATGTTAAGTTTTGCTTATTTATGGAACATATGTATGTTTAATTTTCAGGCAACGTAAGTTGGAGGAGGCGTTACTGTTTTCTGGCCAGTGTATTAAACTTCACACCCACGTAATCAAGTGCATGTTAAGTTTTGCTTATTTATGGAACATATGTATGTTTAATTTTCAGGCAACGTAAGTTGGAGGAGGCGTTACTGTTTTCTGGCCAGTTTAAGGATGCTGTTCAGGCCTTGTTAGAGTGGCTGCAAAAAATGGAGAAAGTATTATCTGAAGAAGGACCTGTACATGGTGATCTAGATACAGTGATGGCTCTTGTAGAACAGCATAAGGTAAGCTTTTAGTGAGTGTAATATTTATTTGTGCAATTTTGTAATTATTTATTATCACTATAAAAACTTATGTTTCTGAATACAAGTAAATAATTATGTTTATTAATGTTTATCTGTTTACTGTTGTGAAGCATTAATCTACGTACAGTAATAGTTACAGGATGTCAACCTTAGAAAAAATCAGGATACAAATAGAAATGTTGTTTGTATAATAAGTACAGTCAAACCTCTATCCATCGTTTTTCAAGGGACGAATGAGAAAAACCGATGTATCCGAGAAAACTAAACATGCGGGAAACACACAACCCCCCATCCCTTACTTAAAAAAAACTATAAACATAACCTCAAAAATAATTTTTAATATGTCCACCACATGAAAATTTTCTTCAAATATGTGTGTATTGAATATGGTCGTAGCTTCATTTGTATTACAGACGATCTAGTTTAACGTCAAAGGTGGCAGTCCGAGACATTTGGCGATGTCGGCATGCTTTTCACCGGGACATTTCTCTACTTATTTAAAGGCATTCTTCAAGTGAGCGAACAGATTTAGAAGGCCGCGACATTGTTACAGCAATAATTTATAAATACATTTCACAGGCCTTAAAATAAAAATAGTGTACTCCACTTGTTACCAAATTAAAAAAACTGTGCTATCTAAACAAAAAACGTAACAAGAACGAGATACGTATTTACAAGGTGAAACGTAACCTCTCCGACTCGATGGGCTCGTGCTCGGCTGCCTTCGGCTTTACTCAGAAGTGCACAAAATGGCGGAAGAAAATTCCCAAAATTCTTGAAGTTACTGCAATTTATTCACTAAACTTTACTGAAATGTGAAAATAAAAGCACACATTTACAATAGAACAAAATGAATTTGTACAATATACGTGTTTGAAATCTATTGAAAATAAGTTGGATATTAACATAAAAAAAATATTTCCTCTATAAAAAATTACGTTTTTCTGTTGGTGGCAACATGTTTGTTGTTCGTTTACCGAAAATACGGCAATGTTTGTGTTTTTTACACACACAATGTACAGTACGTAAAACGTTTCTTAAAATACGATGAATGATTGCCAAACATATTTGAAACAATAATGGTGAAATTTATAGTCAAAACAAACCAAACATATAACGTTCGTCCGTATTTTTGACAACTGTAAGTGTGTGCCTTGTGCGGTTATGATACGTTCTTTACGCCTGTTTGTTTCGAGAAGTGTATACGAGCATGGTATGAAAACGTGAAATGTAAGTTAACTTTTTTTTTTTTTTGCTGAAAATGTCTGAACTGTCGATGCGGGAAATTTATGCATATATGAACGATCCATGTGGGTTTATTTAACATTGAAAGAAACGGGAACGATGCAACGAGGTTCCACTGTACATTTAAATTTTCTCAGCCCTTTCCCACTCACTACAAATTCTCCTTTTTTTTTCCATTATGAAAATAATTCTAACACAAGTTTTGGCATGTTTTTTTTTCGGTGATAATAAAGTTAATTTCTAAAGCAGATTGTAATTTTCTTAGCACAGTTGTTACTCCATTACTGTTGGTGAGTAAGTTTTCCTTCCTTTAGTTTATTCTTAGTCTTTGTTTTCTACATGTTATTGGTATTCCCTTGACAGTCCTTATGTAGGTAGTGTAAACATTTAAGTAATATGGTTTTGCTTGTTTACTTTGCAGACCTTTGAGGAGGACCTTCAGGGTCGAGCAGCGCAGATGGACTCTGTGTTACGGACAGGCCAGGAACTGGAGGCTAAAGCCACTGCTGCAGACGCAGCTACGATACATGCACAGCTATCTGAACTGACCGACTTGTGGGAGAAAATATCAACGCTCAGCTCCAGAAAGACTGCTAGGTTAGAAGAAGCTCTCAAGGAGGTATGCTGGTGAACTTTTTAAATAAGTATAGAAATACATTAGTGTCTATATTATCCATAAAAATCATGTGGGCGGACACCACAGATAATCCAGAACTGTAGTAAAACATGTTTTTAAACATATTTTCGGTGTTGGAAACTACTCTCATGTGGAGCGACTGCGAGAGCTGGCAACTATGCATAATGTACTATAATCACGTTTCATGAACACAGTAGCCATCCGAAACAGTAGACAAACTATAAAGTAATGTAGCAGCAACTGCCGTTTACCTCTTCTTTCCCTCCTCCTCCTTCACCTGCCATTCACTTTCCAGTGAGCTGCTGCCACCATGAGCCTCCCTTCTCTTGTAGAAGTACGCACACATTGTAAATACGTGTTTTGATTTATGACAAAGCTAAGATGGCAGAAAACAATATAAATTTTTTTCTTGCACCTGCATAATTTCTTTGGCTTCAGAACTCAAGTCAGGTCAGACAGGTGTAATGAATAACTTGACATTTACAGTAAGAAATTTAATTTTGTTTGATTTAGTTTTAATTTCAGTTTGATATTAAAGGTAAGAACACCAGTTTATGAGTTTTAATTTCATTTTCTCCAGATATAGTAATAAAATAACATTAAATGTATAAAAATCGCTGCAAGCCACTAAAAAAAGACTGCTGTAGTCACCATTGTGTCAACTTAGCCCACTTGGTAGTTGGTAATTGCACTGCTAGTGATATCGAAATACCGGAGGTCCACAGTTGTAAAAATAATTCTATCCCGTTGCAGTCAACACGTGCTGAAGGACATAGAAAAACAGGCTTTCCAAACATTAAAGGAAAAACAACAGGACAGTGCATCACCATTATCGCCTTTAGGGTCTGTGTCTAACCATTACTAAACTTGATATCCATTAACTACGTAACCAAAAACTACGTACGACTTATCATCATTACTACATTTCCATTTCTGCGACACAAATACAGTTACTGTTATTAAACTTAAATTACCTAACAATGTTTAAAATCTACTAAATCTCTAGTTTTATTTTCCAGACGCCTGGATTGTTCACAACGACAGTGCAAGTATTTAGATCATTTATACGTCTCGTATCGTCACTCCGTACTGTCTTAAAGTAGGGGGGTGTTTCCAAATCAAAAATAAATAAATAAAATTGACTTACGTGTTCCGATAGCCTGTCTTCATACTCTGTTCCAGCGGGCACCTTCCCACTGCCTCTGACCGATGACGACGACCCCAGGGGGAGGGCAGATCCCCTTATAAAGCTCATGCCCTGCTTAGCCCGCATTTCATGCGAGGCGATGACCCCAGTGCAGTGCCCCCGACTTGTGGAAACATAATCGCCCGGGTTTTCGGTTAAATCTCCACGACCAATAGCAATCCACAAGGACCATGACAAAACACGAAATATAAAGCCAATAAAATTATGAAATTTCGAATTTACTGGAAATTTGTATAAAAAATTAGGGCTTCATAAAAATCAAACGTAACAATACATTTGCCACTGCATAAGCTTGCATTTACAAGGTGATATAGAAATGCACTTTGCTTTATTAATTTAAGCATAAAAATTGTGCAGTTTTTACTGTGATAACCTTGTTTTTGTTACGTTGTAACTGTTCTTACAGCAATATACTGTTTTATTTCTCGTTTTTTTTTTATTATATCTGTGAGTAATCACAAAATTGTTTTTGTAAACAAGTGCTTATTACAGACGGCACTACTGATCTAGTTTACTTCTCCCCTACACGTATAAAGATAAAAAGAAAAAGTACTCTCCTGTTAGATTTTTTGAAGAATTTAACAACAGAAATTGGAAAGCAAAATTATTATTTAATAAATTATTACAATACCTACTACCAAAAATTAGATCTTGTGTGTAGGAAACAATGTACTGTTAGTAACTAATCATATTTCAAACTAATTTTGGTAAAATAACGGGTTAACTTCCTGTGTGTTTCACATTTGGAAACATTCGTAGAATATCTGCTTAGAAATTCTGAACGTGTTCAACCCCCTAATTATATAATCAAATAAAAGTAGGCCTATCGGTGTTAAAAAAAAAGTTTAATCATAGTACACTCATGTTAACTACTTCGTTCATGGCCTTGCTTACTTACAAAAAATGTTTACAAGGTCACAATATTATCGATGCATAAAGTTCTAGCATGAACCACCGTAATTTCATCCCAACGAATACCTTGGATCCGAACTTTCGTCACGTTAAATTCCGAATAGCATTCTACACAAACAGCTGAAAATTATGTTTCCCCTTGTTTTGGCCATTTTAATTCGTGTTGCCACTCTTTGCGACATCAGTAAGGATTCACAATATTTTTCGCTTCTACTTAACGAAAATAAGAATTATTAGTTTCCCCGCAGCAAACATTTTATATAAATATACGGCACGGAGTTAAATGAAAACAAATAGCGTCCAATACCTTGTCATAGATGTATGCATGGTAACTAGGTAGACATCAAACTTTTGCTACTATGATCGCAGTGATCACTGTCTTAGGACGGCGACATGACCACCACTGCCGTCATCTTGTGTATATCAAAATGTTCCGTTAGCGCGCATCGCTACGCTTTGAGTACCAAGTATTCGATGATGAGTATCTGCGCGAGTATATCTATGGCCACGAATGTGATGCCACATGTGAATATGTAAATATTTACGTTGAAAACGTACATGAATGTCAATTCTTTCTGGTATATATATTTTGACCTTTAAATATCTGCGAAAACTGGAAAATCCGTTAAATTATGTTATGCTTGTAAGTAGAAATAGCCTTGTTACCCGCTCGTATAATTTTAAGAAATTGTTCAGAATTCACTATTCGAAATTGCTCGAATACAGTAGAGTCCCGATTTAACGAACTCGGGAATAACGAAAACAGCGATTTAACGAAAGGATTTTCAGGAACCTTCAAAATATAACAAAAAAAAAAAAGGATTAAATAACTAAGTGACTTTGATAAAATGGAGTATTAATTGTAATTTAAGTCCTTTAAAAATACTAGCACAGACCGCAGTATGTTCTTATTTCTCAGTAGAAAAGCTTAAACCATCAGTCAAGAAACAAAAAAAAAAAAAAAAATTTGTTAACATTCGTTGAAAACTTTGGCCGCAGGAATGATTTTGAGATACGCATGCGCTGGCGCGGCTGAGCGAGCGTCGCTGTGTTGCATAACAAGCGCGCGCCTAGATCCTCATCCTGGCTGCTAGCGAGTGAACAAGCATCTAGGTACCCAGTCTCCACAGCGCAAGAACCAATTCATAGATAGTGCTTCGCGTCTCCGTTAGAAAGTGCTGCAGGGCAGCGTGCTTGCTTCATTAATTCTATTACCGATAGAATGCAGTGGTGTGCAGCGTGATTATTCACACTCGCATCCCGTGATAAAACAAGCGAGTTTATAAAAAAGTACGTACGTGATAAAACAAGTGAGTTTATAAAAAAATACGTAATGTTATTTATGCAGACTTTTTACAACGAATTTACTACCGTGAACGTAAATAATTTGTTTCTCAGACGCTAAAAAAATGCTCGGTGCAAAGTATTTTTAGCTAGCAAATAAATGAGTTTGTTTCACCAAGCGCGGCTTGCATACAAGCTATAATGACCACCGCAGCGGGTATTTAATTATTATTTTACGGTTTTCTCGCAAACTTTTAATCCAGTTTTCCTTGCAGTTTTATTTTTTTACAATTTTTCATGGGAATTTTTATAATTTTGTTGGTGGGGCGGGCGGGAGATAGACGAAAAGATTGACGACTCGGCGGTGTTAGTCATCATGTCTCACGTGTTGATGGCGCGCACAAGGACGGCCTAACTCACAATGCGCATGCTTGCCGAGCGTTGCGCTAAAGTTTTTAAAGTTTTTTCGCCGATTTTTTTTTCTTTTCACGGTCGTGGCTTACCAGTTGACGGTAAATGCGTTTTGTTATTGTTTTGAGCCAATATACTTGTTTTAAAATTACCTTAAATTCTGACTAAACATGCCCGAGGATTTAACAATTTTTTGTTTATTCGGAGGGGGGGGGGGTAAAGTCGGATTTAACGAAACATCGATTTAGAGTAAACATTTTCGGGTCCCATGGCATTTCGTTAAATCGGGGTTCTACTGTACTTCGAAATTTGGGTATCTGGTATTCGTTTTTTGAATACGAATAGTACAGATTTACTATTCGAAAAATATTTGAAATTTCGAATATTCGCACACCCCTAGTTATTTGAAAAATTGGTGTTACAAAGCTTGAATGTTGAACATTATGACTCCGTAAGGGATACTGAGTAAAACATCAATAAATATATGTACACCTTCTTTGAGTAGAACTACCACTTCTTTATTTAGTAGAACTCTGCCACCTTGCACATAAACACACAGCCTGCTTGCAACTCCTGACCATAGAGATACAAAGGCCACGATGCCGACACCAGACACACTCTTGTTAGGCAGTCCCAAAAAGCATTCGCCGAGAGCAGATGACGAGACTATTTGGAACAAGAACTGTATGTTCTGCCTGAATAACAGTGAACAGGTACAGTTTTTTCACTATGAACAATTGCTGCCCGCTGTGCGTCATCAAAGTCTCACTCTCATGTGCATGCACACACATTGCTCACACCTGCTCACACACAAACACAGATGCATTTAATTATGAGAAGTCTAAATACGTCCCTTCCTTAGAAATCTGTGCCCTTTAAGTACTGCATAGTTCAACTTTATCACATATGTTTATTTTATTTTTCATTACATTGAATTAAATTAAAAATTGCAGACTAAAGGATTAGCTCAAAATGGTGTTTCCATATGTTTTTTAGCGATGTTAATTGTGTTTACCACCCTTTGTGACAATGCTGTTTTCAAAAATTATCTCTTCAGTGATGTTTTGTGTTTTTTCCGTGATGAAATCTGAAGTTATAAACTAATGTTCCAGCAGCAAGCATTTGATGTATATACACAACTTCATAGATGTAGGTATTGTAACTAGGTAGACTAAGATATATCGCTTCAGCTACCATTGCTGCTGCCGTCATCTTGTCAGTTTATCGTTACTGTTTATGGACAGGCTTTTGGTGTACAATATAACGTTGATAAGCAAATATATTTGCACGAATGTGACATACGTAGTTTGTAACTTGTGTCAGTGTGCTGCACGTGAAATGTAAATATTTGGGTTAGGTTGTCGAATGTTGGAAATGTCAGTAAATATTGGTTTTTTTTTTTTTTTTTTTTGCATCTACCTGTTTTAAACTTTAAATACCTATCTAAACAGTAGGTCTGGCATATAGTGTGTTTATAACCATTGGTAAAAATATTTGGTGCTTAAAAATTTGTTCACCGTAACTGAAATATATTATGCGAATGCAAGGCGAAGAAAAAATTATTTCAGACATAGTTGGAGGGACAAAACTTTACCTTGTATACCGAGACATACGGTAGATTGTATTGCATACTGTGGTTGATTTCATCCCACATTTTTCTTATTTTGATTTTATTCCACAATCTTAAATCAGTATCTAGTTTCTATTGATACAGTCTCTTGTTTGCTTATTTGATAATCTTAATTAATGTGCTGCATGTTCAAAAAATTTCAGGCAGAGCAGTTGCACAAATCTGTCCACATGTTGTTGGAATGGCTGTCAGATGCTGAGATGAAACTAAGGTTTGCTGGTCCATTGCCAGAAGATGAGCAGGAAACTTGCAATCAGCTGGCTGAACATGAGAAGTAAGTTCAATTTTCAGTCAGGAATGCAATTTTTCGTTGCAAGAAATGTTCTATTAGTCTGATGATGTCAGCATTTTTTAATTACAGTTACGTCTTTATTTTCTGACAGGTTTATGCGAGAAATGGCTGACAAAGCCCATGAAAAAGATGCGACAATAGAATTGGCACAGAGGATACTTGCGAAAGCCCACCCAGATGGAGCAGCAGTTATAAAACATTGGATTACAATCATCCAATCACGATGGGAAGAAGTGTTCACTTGGGCCTCTCAGGTATTGTATGGAGTGAACTTAGAAGGAAACATTATTCTACTAGTTTTTTTCTCATGTCTGTTGAAAGTTTTCAGCTAGTTGGTGTACTTTTACTATAAAAGTTAATTCACAAAATATTTGCTTGAACTATATATTTCTTGCATTTGCCTACATAATTTTTTTTTTTTTTTTTTTTTTTTTTTTTTTTTTTTTTTTTTTTTTTTTTTTTTTTTTTTTTTTTTTTTTTTTTTTTTTTTTTTTTTTTTTTTTTTTTTTTAAAGTTTGTGTTGAATTATGTGCATTTTTTTGAGATAATATCCTGTATGTTTGTTAAAGTTCAGTATTTTTACTTTAGATTTATTTTGCTTTTTGTTTTCATTGCATTTACAATCATTGTAATTTTGCAGCGAGAGCAGAGACTTCAGGAGCACTTGCGTTCTTTGCGAGACCTGGAAGGTCTGTTGGAGGAACTTCTTGCATGGTTAGCTGGGCTGGAAGGAACACTCATAACACTGGAGGCAGAACCTCTACCAGATGACATTCCTACTCTTGAGGGGCTGATATCAGATCACCGTGAGTTCATGGAGAACACATCAAAGCGACAGGGAGAAGTTGATAGTGTGTGCAAGTCGAGGCAGGTGAAACAGCCACCATCTGCGCAAGCAGCTCAGGCCTCTAGGGATCGTAAACTTTCACGCCCAAAAACTTCAACACCTTTGTAAGTATTAGTTGTTAGTTTAGAAATAAATGCATGGTGTGTGATGCACGTGTGGAGTTACTGTCTGCCTTTGTCACTGCCATGTCGTTAACGTTGATTCTTAGCAGTACAAGTTGGCAGTTCGTTACTATGGCAGTATTTTTTAACAGTTTCAGTACTGAGATGTTTCATGCACATGTATTTTCTATGAAAGCAAATACAACTGTTTTTGAGTTGGCAACACCTGACATAAACAGTGGAAAGGCTAAAACTTCTGCTGTGGAACTTGCAGGATTGTATAGTTTACTTGAGCATAGTATGAACGGAACCTAAGTAAATTACTCTATTAATACAAAAATGTAAATAACAGGAACAGAAATACAAGAATTTATTTTATGTTGAATTCCTTCACGAGAATTCACTCTGTTCCATTCCTTTACAAGTGCAAAAATATATAAAATTTGTAAAATATTGTTGTCTTGTATCGGCTAGAAACAAGTATCGGATCAGATGGTTCCAGTAGGCAGATATTTCAAATCAGTATCAGCTCAGCACTAGTCATTTGCATTCTGACGCTTTTTGTCACCGCCATTAAGCTCCTTGTAAATTTTATATCTATACCATCTATCCTTTCCAACATCGTACTCACTGTTTTAAGGTCACAGGCTCCTACTTATGCAGTGTGCTATTACATATTATTTTTTTAAAACTTAAAATGGATCATATCGGCATATATCTTAAAACAGTTTAATACATATTGTGAAAATTTGTTTGTACTGCTGTATGTAGTTTATTAGTGTTTTTAAAACGAAAAACCTGTGTTATTTTGGCTTAAAATCATCAAAAAATGTGTTGCTCGTCAATAATTATTAGGTAACCAAAATTATTTGTATATTTATTTTAAAATAACTTGGCTATTGTATGTACGATTTAAAATCTAATACGTGCAACAATAGCATAGTGACTTTAAGTATGTGCTAGATACTTGACTACTGTATGTAGTATATAAATTTGTTCTATATAGGATCTGATGCCTCTTAATGGCACTTATTTTCCAAAGTAAATCCGGGACATGTATCAAAAGCATCTCCCTGTTTTCTTCTTGTCAATGTTTTTGTTTTCTTCATGCCTTTCCAAAATGCTTGTCAAGTATACTTCACTTGGTCATTTTTTTAAATCCAGTTCTATATTCCTGCACCACCTCTCCATTTTCTGTGCACCTATTCAGCTGTCCACTGTGGCATTGCTTCCAGAACTGTAATAAACAATAGTTGATGATGTGAAAACTATGTATTTTTAGTATTGTACAAACAAAATATTCTTTTCATGAATTGAATTCTGTGAACAAACTTAAAATTTTATTTTAGAATCAACTCGAGAATTAACATGTACTTTGATGGAATCTAGTTTGTGGTCAGATCAAATTATAGAAACATTTTTTCCCCATCAAATTTGAATCATGGTTGAATCTTTTAGCAACATTTCTGTTATATTACTTACGATATTACATAAAGTATATAAAGTAAATTTTAAAGTATTTTATGCAAAAATAAAGTTAGCATTGTACTGTATTAAAAATTACTGTAACTCGAAACAAGCTGACACGATTATAGATTACAGAAGTAATGATAATGCAGAGTATATGCAGAAGTTTCACATTTTCTTATTGTAGTATAAAGTAACACAGTTTCAAGTATTTTTAAAACTGCTTAGCTTAAAAAATATAAGTAGTACAGTAGTTTACTGTATCAAAAATCAATATTATAGTTTTTTTCCCTCCTCCTCTTCCTCTTCCCTTCTTCCTCTTCCTCCTCTTCATCCTCTTCCTACTGTTCCTCTTCCTCCTCTTCTTCCTCTTCCTCTTCCACCTTCTTCTCCTCATCTTCCTCCTCCTCCCAGATTACATAAACAATTTTACCTTTCAGAGTTAATTTGCACCTACTCAAGGGTTCACCTGTGCGTGCTTTTTAAATTTTTTTTTTTATACTACGAATGAGTATTAGGCAGTTGGTTGTACCTGTCCTAAGTAAGCAATTGCGTTCATCTGGGTGGTTTAGTTTCTTTTGCTTCGGCAAAATTTCTGTAACTATTACTATACATTTTTGTGTACTTAAGTTTTTTAAAAAACCTTTGTCTTTTCATTTTAATTACTGAACTAATTTATTAAACAGTTAAAGTTACTACGGTATTACTCTTTATGTGTAATTGTGTTATTTGTTTGGACATAGCAGAATGTCATAGTGTGAGAACCCTGGTAAGACAACACAAACAGGAAAGTATGTTTTGTTCTGTTTGTATGCAGAATATGTGAATGTGCACTTCTTCTGTTTCTCGTTTTTTTGGTCATTTTTTGTGTTTGCATGTTGGTGTCGTGTATATATTGGTGTGTAATATCTTTATGGCTATAAACTGAGTTCTGAGGTGGTAAAGTATTCTGTGCATGTTCAATTTTGGTGGAAATTTAGTCACTCTTTGTCCTTAAAAAGATGTAGCAATTAGAGTGATAAATCTAGATTTTGAACTGGGTCTATCGTTAAGTTTTCACTTGCAACTAAAATACTCTTTCATTCAGTGAAGATTTAAATTTAGCTGGACTAATTTCCAAGGAGCTGTTGTACAGAAAGTCCATTCGTAACTTCAAAATGTTTAATTCTGTCTGTGTCAGCTTTAATGCTTTAATTACGTAAAATTGTTTAGAAAATATTATTTTTACTAGACATAACAAATTTTAGGTAACCTATTTAATTTGAAAGGGCAGGGCTAAGATGTTATTTTCTGTTTCTCTTTTTATGCTTGATATTTATATATTATGAATGCATAAAATGATTGTGGGTATTTTATAAACAAGTTCTACAAAATCAGTTTACGATTCACAAGTGAGATGTAGACATTTATTGGACGTACATGTACAGTACATACATAGTGCTGGAGGTGCAGCCTGTGGAATGTTCTAGAGAAGGTTTACATGTTTTATTAAAGTAGAGCATTATCACCTTTTGGCTGTCATCACTTTTGGGGCCCAGTACGAGTACATAGATTTTGCAAGCTTTATTCTCTTATGTCCACTGACAATTGTACGTGTAATTACTACAGTAAACTCCCGATTATCCATGTTAATTGGTGCTGCGCCATGCACGGATAATCGGGAAACACTGATAACCCGAAAATAACACACCTGTTAATATAAAAATCAAAAGAAATATTTAATTTACATTTTATTAACTCAAATACCATAATGAGTAATGGTTTTATCTATGAACAACGTATTTCACAACATTTTCACCAAAATAAATAAAAGTATATCTGGGGTGCACGGTAAAAAACGAGAAAAAATTATGTTCAAATTTTTTTAATCCATTCTTGTTCAACATACAGAAAGCCGCACGGATAATCCAAAAACCGTTTAATCGGGGCACGGATAATCGTGAGTTTACTGTATAAGATTTTGGGGTCCTCTCCAGCTGGGCGTCTGGTACAGCTGTAATCTTTAACCACCCCTCCTTTTTTTTCCCCCAATCAAAGAATTATTTAACCTCCACTAGCAAATGGTTTGTTTTGGAAACTGTACATGAAATAAATGCAATTCTCCTGGAAGCAGACATGTAGTTTAAAATAGGTATTGCAGCTAATTTCTCTACAGATATTTACTAAGCCCATTTTATTTTGTGGAGACTGTATTGAAGGCTATACGTTAGGTTTGTAAAGACATAATGGAGTTTTGCGCAATGTGACTAGATATTAGAAAATCTCAAAACTATACCTTGTGAATTATTCAAATCACCCAAGGGAATTTTTTTTCTTTTCTTTCTTTCGACACATGGTTCTTTAAACCAAACTCCCTAAAATAGCCAAAATATCTTCTTGGATGCACCACTGTGTATTGCACATTTGCACTTCTGATGAACACTTGTAATACAATGTATTGCTTATAGCGCAAGTACATACGTGTATTGCTCAATTCACACTTTACTGACTGTAGGTAGAGGTTTATGCTGGCTCATCATTCTGTGGTAAAATTAAGAATTTCTGTGCATGTTTTTTTCCCCCACCCTCAAATTTGAGTCATAATCTCGCCCTTTGTTTTCTTTCTTGGAGGTAGTGTGAGCATGTTTTTGTTGTGCATGTGTGTGTGGTGACATGTTCTTGTTTTGTGTCCACCTGTGTGTGAGCAGTAAGGAGCAGCGTGACAGAGACAGGGAATCCTCACCCGAGCACGACACTCCTTCCCGGAAGTCAAGGTGCGTGTTGAGCTTGTCAGTTGTTTGCTTAATGCTGCTTGGTTGTGCATGACCTTCACTTTCTGTGCTCAAACATGATATGATCTGTTGGTCTCCTGGATTTCAGTATAAAAAAATACTTACCAAGTGTTTTTTATATTCAGATGTAAAGAAAATGTAATTTTAATAGAAATACGTTTTTGTAACAGTTCATCTGAATTTACAAAATATATCTTAACTAACACTTTAGTGTAAAACTTTTTAATTAGAAATGCTCTTTAATTTTTGTCGTTCAGTGTTAGGAGGAAAAGTCTCGAAATTTATACTATTTGGTTTTACGATTAACAGCACACAGTTTGTAAGTGCAAAACAAGAGCGTAATTACTTGAAATGTGTTACTTAACGTACATAAATTTAAATACCAACTGAATGAGTTTGACGAACAAATTTTGCATGCTTGCTTTAAACATTTGTACAATTTAGGCATAAATTAATAGATGAAAATATTCCGAGCATTATGCTGAAAATATTTCGGGTAGCAAGTTTATGTTTGGGTGATGTGCATTTAATAAAACGTTTTCGCGATTATGACAATGTAAGCCACTGATTTTGATCGTCTAATTATTTCTTGAAAAATATTTTGATTTTGCTGTATTTTATGTTTCAAATGTGTAATTTGTTTCTCAGTGGCCAATATTTACTTTGTTAAAATTGTAGATACCTTGTTTATTATGTAAAGTATCGTAGTGTTCATGTTAACACCAATTTTTAAAATTCCTAGTGTCCAAATTTTATGTTATTTCATACAGTACCCTACAGAAGATGCGCTACTTGCCAAACTGTATTGTGCTATGACCGGGGTTTTTCATAAGTAGGATAGTAGGGAATACTTTCAAAGTTAAGGGTGTGGTTCACCTCAGGTTTCTACGTCTTTTTTTTTATATATTTTTACCAGATATTTTTTTCTTATTTTGGATATAATTTGTGATTAAATCTTCCTCTTACGAAATTTTTGTATCTTTTATATTTTTTGTGTAATGAGTCGTATATGTCAAAATTTGCTCTTTACGGTTTTATGCTGTAAGTATTTGCATAAAAAAACTCATAAAAACCTACTCTTAAATTTTTGCCCACATTTTTATTTTTATGGCATGGCAATATAGTCCACTTCCGAATGCAAAAAATTGTTTCTGTCTGAAAGTTATGTAGCGAAAGGTGACCAAGCACAAACAAATATAATTTAACATGTAAATACCTATCCTTGGGTTCACCAGGGCTATGGTATTAAGTGTCCGTAACGAACATAGAAAAAAAAACTTATTTCCCAGTTTTGCTTGTTTAGTATGAAAGGGTATTGGAAATGAAGGTTTTTAAAGGGTTCTGATGCTTTCAATCCATTATAAGCTATAGTTTAATAAATGGTTTGCAGTTATTGTTTTTGTCTTTTTTGGTGTAAAAAGCATGTCAATTGCATGTTTTTTGTGAGTGTGTTGGTATTTCATAGTTGTCTTTTTTCTGGTAGTGGTATGAAGCCAAGTACTAGTGAAGTCAATCTAGAATCTTCATCGAGGAAAGGAAGGTTAGATTCCTTTTGATTTTCTGTTTTTTCCTGGAAAGATGTTTGTTTATTTTAACAACCTGCATTGATAGCCTTGTAATAAATCATTGTAAAATAATATTAGAACTATTTTAAATTATAGTTTTTCTAAAATTACTAACCTATTCATGTTGTGTAGTATAATACAGGGTGACAATTTTCGTTTTTATTCTTCTGTAGCCTACAGTAAGAGTATTTGTTCCCAGTGAAATGTCTAACGTAAAGTTGTATTTGAGGTTTTTGTGTTTTATTTCTGTATACCTAACCTAGAGTGATTAATGTGCATGATGATTATCTCGACATCTGATTCAGTAGATGACAACTTTATTCCTTAGATGGGTTAATTGAAATAAAATCATAAATAACTGAAAGAAGCAGCAGCTAGTATATGACAAAATGAAGAGAAATTTTATCTAAATTTTGCTGCTGTTTTTCAGTGTTGGTGAACTATATTTGTTTGCTAAGAGAGAAAATAGTCAGCATATTGCATACAAGAGATGGACATCTTCTGTAAATTGATTTTACGATTCCCTGCCCCCCCCCCCAACTCCTAACCAGAAAAAAAAACTTTTTTTTACTATCTGTCTGGTTTTTGGAAGTTAATTTTGGCCCGAGTAACCTCTATTTTCGAGTGCTATTCGACTGGATGGAATTTCTTGGCTATTAACACCACACGAGGAATAAAGTATGTTGCAACTTAGTAAATGTCAATTTTTATTTTTTTGGATAGTGGTTTCTGTCTTGAAAACTTTCAGCTTGCTGTGTACATTATATACCTAATTGTTTTGGAGGAAGAGAAATGATATTTAGAAAAGTAGCAAGTCCGCTCATTACCTGCAAATGCTCTTGTTGCTAATCTAACAGTTCTAAAATACAAGCTCATTGATAAGTTGTGCTTAAAGTTCACAATTTTTAATTCATTAATAAAGTTTAATTCACTAGTTAAGACTTTTGTTACTAATTAGTTAAATACAATTTTTCTTTATAAGGATATTTCCTTAGTTCAAATATTATTTGCAGAATTTAGCTGAAATTTGAAAATTTGCTTGTTTAAAAGTAGTATAGCACAATATTTTTTATGGTTTGCTGAATCAAAACAAAGATTAAGGTTGTATGCACATATCTATTAGAGTGGGTTATTTTATAAAATGTGTTTCGAGACCTTTGAGGTATCTTTTAGCTACAATGAAATGTGCCCCAAAATCACTACCAGATTTTATTGTATGCCAATCTCACTCACTGTTTTTTCCCGTGGATCAGTATTTTAACATTTTTATTTATACTAAGGGTTATTGTAAAATTATGGTAGGTAGCAACTACTACTTTTACTTTCTGAGAGGCCAGTTTAAAATAAAGTTATTGATGACGTCGCGAGTAAAAGTTAAAAAATTAATCCATATAACCAATTTAGTATGTTGCTATTCTATACATAGTTACCATAAACAAATAAAATAAACATATTAATAACAAAGTTTTTGAAAGTTTTCACTTTACCCATCATTATCTCTTCCTGCTAAGTACATTGGTATCATAATGTTGGCAAGAACCCTTGCATGATGTCCAGTTTCTCTTATGTTGTGTAGTCGTGTCAGCCCTGGTCGAGAGAAGGCTCCTGAGCTCCCTCACATCGGGCCGAGGTTTGCTGCTAAAGGAAGGTTAGACATTGCTTCTCTTTTCTGTCCTTATTTGTTAACATATGGCAACTACAAAAAGTAAGAAATTAATTATTGTTGTAGAAACTGTGCATGGATTGATGTAATTTATCGTGGTTGGTACTGTGTTACCGTAGACTATTACAGGTCTGAAAGTTTTGTGACTGCTGTGTGAGTGCTGTTTGAGGTGTTCTGTATTAGAACACATTTTAAGGTTTTCCAGTATTTCATCTGCAATAAATATACTTTGTGTAGTATGCAAATTTGTGAACAAATTTTTTTATTAATGTTGTCATTTAAAACTAACTTGCTGTCCCCCTTCGTCTTTTCATATCTATCATTCTGCTACCCTGAGTTTTCCAGAGTACCTACTGTGTTAAGAGGGAGTTTTACAGGTGTATGGAAGTTGCTGTGTGTAAATTAAAACCCATGCATATGAAGTTTAAATACTAGAATAATGGCAAGAGTTAAAAGTAGTTCTAAAGAACGGCATTTTAGAAAAATATAATAGTAATTTTCCAACAATGTCCTAGTACACAGAATTTTATTGGTGAAAGAGCTAAAGCGTGAAAAAAGTTAAATTATTGAATTGAGACAAAAAACATCCGTGTCAAGAAAATTTGAAACTAGATACAATGTTCTGGTGACCAAATCCAGCAATGTAGTTACACTTTAAGGGCATTGGTGCCTGGAAAACTGAAAAATGTTTAACTGCACACAGTGTCTAGTAAGGTGGCCACCTTAGTTACCTGCTTGAAGTAGTGTCTCCTTTCAACAATTGGTACCATAGTTGCAACTCCATTAATGAAGCATTTGTGAGGATTTAAGATGTAAACGCACACTTTCAGAATGCTGTTTCCAGAATACGTGTTTTATGTCTCATTATAGTCAATGCGGGAGTAGCATGAAAATAAAAGCTTTACGTAGTGACTTACGCTACTTAAGTTACTAATTTGACGTATCTGTAATTGCCTAGAGTTAAACAATGTTTTGTATTGAAATTTTTCATTTTTGTGACAAAATTATTTTTTGTGTTGTAATTTTACAATCTCTATGGTAAAATTATTATTACATATACCTCAAGATGTTGATAGTAACCATCTCCTTAGTTACCGTAGGAATGAACCACACAAGTTTGCCGTAAAATGCATGTTCTAGGGAGCATAAGATAAAAGAAAAATTTAATTTCTAAAAATAAAGCTTTCTCATTGTGCAACTTAAAATGTGTTGATAAACTGTGCACCATATCACAACTTCGAAAATAAATTACATAACATGCCGCAATCTCATTAAATAGACACTGTTTTGACAACATGCTGGAAAAAATTGCTTGCTGCAACAGGTCTATTGCACAACATCCTACATGTCACAATGAACACGTGGCAACATAATCCTGGTAAACAAATCCAGATAACGGTTCTTTCATTGGCACAGTAGTCTTTTTAACAAAGTATGCCACACTACAAGGCAACTATTTTTAAGGTAACAATGGCTGCTAGTGTGTAGGATAGAAAAATGTTTTTAAATTTAGATTTTATTCCATTTTGTAGTTTGGGCATATTCTCATGCCTTGCATGTATTGAGAGATGGAAATTATGGAAAACTAAGTTTCATACTTTAATAATATGTCTGTGTATTACAAATTGGCAACTACTTCAATCTCACTCTGTGTAAGGTAATGCTTATTTTTGGGTGTACTTTCAAAAATTTTCAAATAAATTTCTAGTTTATGGGTGGAGTTGGCACAGTTCTTACTGATCTTCTTATCAGTTATACTTAGCAGAATATGATAAAAATAATATTTGATTATGCTTGTACATTAGCATATTTAATTTCCTTGAACTTCGCCTCTGGCATGCAATTTACGGATGCAGTGGCATAGTAATCAGATTACTGTTTTTAAATAGGAAAATTCTGTGTAGGTATTAATTTAACTATTATTTATTTGCTAATAAAGGTTAACTAATTAAAAAAATAATATTGCCTACCTGTTCCTGCTGTGCATTACTGCCAGCCTGTAACTTTGTTTAATATTGTTGCCCTGGGGACTTATGCTCGAAATTTCAGTCACATGCGATTTGGAAGCAGAGTGTTCTTTTTCAGGGTATAGACATTGTTTTATTGTTTGGCTTTTCAGACTTTTAAGTTGAGAGTGAAAAAACATTTTTCCATGTCACACTACTCCGATTTAATGTAAAATGTGACTGAAAACTCGAACATAGGCCTCCTGGAGTTTCTTTGAAGGTTACTGGGGTAGCATTAGAATTTTTCCCAGGAATTCTTAGCTCACGTGTGGCAGTAGTAAATAAATAACATGTGGGGGAGAGCTGTAGTAAGTAGATTGTCACTTGTAAAGAAATCAGTACCTTGCAACAGGGCTAAGCTCAATCTAATTGTCATTTACCAGAACAGACTGGAAGTTATGTTGATGTAGCTCTGGCTATGGTTGAAAATCTTCACCTGTTGCATACTGTACTTTTATTGTGATATGGTTTAAACATTAATAACCCAACTTTTTTATTGCAATTTTTAACTCTTTCAGTTAACATTATTGTGACATGCTGGCTGTATCTTGTGTTAGTATGTAGTTTCATTCATTATTCATTAACGTAGCCAAGGTTAAACCAGATGTGATGAAGTGTGCTGCTTACAGTAAGGGTGCAGAACCCCAGTTCCGCAATTCCCGTGTGAAACTGCTGTGGGATCGATGGAGAAATGTGTGGATGCTTGCGTGGGAGAGGCAGCGTCGTCTGCAAGAGAAGTACAACTATCTCTTGGAGCTGGAGAAGGTCAAGAACTTTAGCTGGGATGATTGGCGCAAACGGGTGAGTTGTGGGCATGTACTGCTGTAAAATATGTGTAGATTGCAAACATAAAAGTTATGTTTAAAATCAGTGCAGTATAAATTTCACACAAGTACAGCAGAGCTCCAATTTAACTAAATGTCTTGGTTTCCAAAAATGTATTAATGTTTTGTATATCAGAGTTTAAATTTTAACATGCCAAAGTAAAAAACTTATTAATCCTGTTTACTTATGTTGGATAAGTTTTGTTGAAGTTTAAGGTTGTTAAAATGTGTTAGTTCACGCAATCACATAATGTGGTTACCAAGTTGCAACTGTGAAAGAAAAAAATTGGCTAAAAACCTTCAAAAACTTCTGTGGGATTATATTTGTGTTTGTGCCTGGCTAGGTAAGGCAGTACTTGCAACACAGATGTTTGTTAGCAGTTACGCTGGCACGCCTTATATCGTTAAGTCTCTGTCCGGTTCCGCAACAAATATTGAAAAATCACTAAAGAAAAAGACATGGAAATTGCAATGAAAAATAATTAACAAGTTCGCGAAACCTCAAGTATAAAATACATGCGGCTGTGGCAGTTGTAGTTTCTAGTCAAGAAGCACCGCACTTTTTTACGTAACACATAGAAAAGGGAGGTTGAACACTAAAAATACTGTGCAATTTTTGTAGCATTTACAAAACACATACATATGTTTTAATGATTTTATTGTAAAAGTCTGTATAATAATATAATTGGTATATATTTTAGATAGTCTGTTGATTTTATCATGGGATGCAACAGAAAATACAGTAGTAAAACTTACAAAATCTAAATATTCAACTACACTCCTATCAATTATAGTATCAATCAGTAGGACACACTATACATTGGTACATTCTGTTAGAGCGACTGTACGTTATCGTCATCTCAGTTCTCGGGCAGTTTTCTGTTGTGTTGTGTACATATACACACTTAATGCCTATGTATAGGTTCATTCACCCAAGGAAGGATCTAAGTGGGTAGACACGTCACTTGCTTGTTACGTAATGATGTGTCACGCGCTCAGCTGTGCATGCTCAACTAAAAGTTGCCTACTTCAGCCTGAATTTATTAATAGAATTCAGTTTTTTTTTTTTTGACAGATGTTTTGAGAGAATCTGATGAAGAAATGAGTATCAGTAGTACCTAGTAAAAGTTATTAAAAATAGATTTGCCATACAATACCATATGTTCCATTTTTCAAAGATACAGTACGTACTTTTGTTTCCCCCCATAAATTTTTGAGATTTTTTTAAGGTTCCTAAAAATCTTCTCCTCCACACAGTTGTTTACATTATTCCCAAGTTTGTTAAATTGGAGTTCTATTGTATGTCCAGTATGTGTCACACACTGTGACCACAAATTTAACATAGTTTTTTCCCATTTATTTTTTCAGTTCTTGAAGTTTATGAATCACAAGAAGTCTCGTTTAACAGATCTGTTCCGCAAAATGGATAAAAACAATGATGGTCTTATTCCTAGGGAAGACTTCATTGATGGTATTATGAGGACAAGTAAGTAAACATTGAAAAATGAAATTTAGTTTTCATGCATGTCACTTTTGACATTCTGTGATGTATACTACTTGTGTGTGTGTACTCTGAGATCACCATCACCTCAGGTTATTTCAATTGAATTATGAATGGAAATTTCTTTGTACAGAGTTTGATACATCACGCTTGGAGATGAACGCAGTTGCAGATTTATTTGACCGCAATAGTGAGGGCTTTATTGACTGGAAAGAGTTCATTGCGGCCCTCCGACCTGATTGGGAAGAACGTAAGCCGGTGACTGATGCAGAAAAGATTCATGATGAAGTGAAGAGGCTAGTGATGCTGTGTACTTGCAGACAGAAGTTTAGAGTGTTTCAAGTTGGCGAGGGCAAGTACCGAGTAAGTAACAAGCATGTCTTCTTTGTCTATTAGGTTTGTGTGTCTAAATTATCTGACACTGGATGTGTTTTCAGAAGTTGAAACTGTACCGTATTTACTTACGTAATACGTAACTGCATGTATTTGGTGAAATTTTTGCCCCAAATATTGTGGTGCAGCCATTATAAGGTGTTTTCAGAAAATAATTTGTCGAAAAAAAAATTTTTTTTGTAAAAGATAAATATACACATTTGTGTAGTGTGTATCATAGATTTCATGGGGTAATATCGCAAAATTTTGCATAAAACCTTAAACAATAGATATGAGTAAAAGTAACCAGAAAAACATATGTACACCTGAAAAATTAGTGATTTTTGTAATAGTGGTTGTGTTTTGTACACTTGCCGAACTGTTAATTTAATGATTTACAACAAATATTGAGCTTAAAATTGACAGGTTTTTCTTGGACGCAGTAAAAGTCTTACATAAAACATAAATAAATTACTGGGGCATACAGTTGATCACACACAAGCTTGAGAAACAATTACATGTAAGTTAAAAACAGCAGTACGAAGTACACGCTGTTACACAGATAAGAAAACACACTACCATTTGCTTTATTTGCATTCTTGTAAAAGTTTATAATAAATAACGTAATTTCAAAGTTTTTCATTGCACAGCCAAAGAATCAGCGTGTTCTTATAACAAGCATGACGCTGGCAAACTGCCTGCTGAAAAAAAGGCTCACAATATTTCAGCAATGTGATATGATGAGCAGAAGAAAATTATAGGTAATACTTCACCAAGTGTTAGATCCTCTAGTTACCCTGCACTCTCGATTACTGCACATTGCTCTCATGTCTCAACTCACGGACGTTCAGTTCCGAGATACAGACCGAGAGCACGCCACAAGTTGTTTATAAGGTGTGTGTCTTCCGCAAATTGTAAAAATCAACTGTAAGTCCACATGCTGGCATTTTTCTGTTACCATAAAGAAAGTGTGGCCATTATGGTGGTTTACTTAAATTTCTTTGTAAGCCTTTCAAAATAAGGGTGCAGCAATTACATGATGGTGGCCATTATGTGAGCAAATGTGATTCGTTGTGCAGGCATATAGTAAACTACTGTATACTGATGTCAGGTGAAATGAAGCATCTGTTTTACATGCACTTGTTAATTGTGAATGTAAATATATGTAATATGAATCTTCATTTAAATGTTCCCTAATATTTGCCTCAGTAGTTTTTGTGTGATTTAAATATTATTTTTTTTGTGCTAATCACTTATAATTATTTTGGGAGAATGATTTAGCAAGTAGCGTATTTTTATGCAGTAAATAATCTGAATGCAAATGTGTGCTTATACATGTAGTGTTATTTTTTAGGCATTATTTGTGGATATGAACAGTGTCACAATTAATAAGTAGGGTATATGTTCATACCATGTATTTTATAATGTTCTGTAGTACAATAAAACCTCTCGATAAATATCCTTCACTATTCCCTAGAATAGCGTCTTTATATAGGGGTGGTTTAACTGTACAGTAAACCCTCTATTTTAAAACCCCACGGTTCTTGAGGTTTTTTATAGTGAGGTGGTTGTTATAAAATGGGTTGATATAAAGAGGTTTTACTGTATTAACATGGTTCGTACGGTCCTTAGAAGTCCTTAAAAAGTCCTTAATTGTTAGCATTGATTTTAAGGGCCCTTAAAAGTCCTTATTTTATCATATGGTCCTTAAAATCCTTAATTTTGCAACTTTTTGTAGGGATACTGTATGCCTTTTTACGATTTTTCCGGAAACTCATAAAATTCTACGTCTTTTAGACGTCCACAATTAGATACACATTTTTGTGATGTCAGAAATAGCAAAAAACTGTTTGGCTCAGTTCTACCAACGTTAAACTGCATTTCTAATCATGTTTCATTCGAATAACATGTACTAATGGTTGTAAAATAAGTTTTTAGTGGTAATTCAACAGTTGGTCACAATAAGTAAGTCATATGAACCAATGAGAAAATTATAGTTGAAAGCCAATCAGTGATTTTCTTCAATAGGCAGTTTGTAAATGGCGGAGTGCACGTCTGATTTGTTTGGAATTCTGCAGACGGAGTCAATAGATTCTTCGCACATGGAAGATTTTGAGTTTGACGATGATACATTATACTGCAGTTCTTTTATTACGAATCATGTATATGAACAGTGTTATCCCGTGTCAAAGTCTGAAGTTAGAAACATGTGGCGTGTGTTTGAGAGGATGCCTAACCTATTCATACAAACAACATAACGTATTTGGAGAAAAATACGTCTGTGAAGTGCACGTAAAGGAATTTCGCTCTGAGTGAAATTCATGTTCATTATAATTTGTGAAGTTTGTGAGTTGTAAACGTACTTAGGCATTTAATAAAATAGTATAACATGGTGTTACCAACTGTATCTTAGCTTATTTATTAAACAAATATTAAATTCCGAATTTTGCAGTGAACTTATTTTCCTTTAGCAGCATTACTGGTGGAATTATTTTTTTTTTTTTTTTTTTTTTTGCCTGGCCTATTTTATAACATAATTGTAGATTGTGTGTGTCAATTAAGTTAGGAAGTTTTGTGAGCAGGAACAAAAAATAGGGCTATGATTGTATTATAAACGTTACAGGAACGCCTGTGATACTAATTTTAACGGAAATGCAGCAGCAAAAGTTTTTCAGCCTTAAAAAAGTCGTTAAAAATATTTTAGAAAGTGCTTAGAAGTTCTTATTTTTCATTGTACCAAGGGAGTACGAACCATGATTAAACGAGAATGAAAGTAACAATATTTTGCTAAGAGGCTGATTTTATGCAAGTGCTCAACTTCCTACACAATCGAAATAATTTTACCTTAATTTCTGTTACATATTTGCTATTTATTCTATAACCTCAGCTTTAGGAGGTAGTACTCTGAGGACCGTATCTATAAATTGCTTTCGAATGACAACCAACTGCTATCCCCATAGAGAAAGCATTGGTGAGCAGTTGGTTGTCATTTGAAAGCCGTTTATAGATACGTCCCTGAGACATTTAGTTTTGCATAAATTATTGTGGAAAATCTGCTAACTAGTTTTACTTATATTTTTTGTGACATTTAATTTTCTTTTAAAAGAACTTATTTTTCTAATTTATCAAAACCATTATAGGTTGTGCTATCTTAAGTCACTTTTAAATTATTACCAATTTAGTTACGTGACTTGGCTTGCATATTTTTTTGTTTTGAATTACTTTTATTAACTACATAATAATGATCTATCGTATTACACACACACTATTGTGTAATACAAACAATATAAATATTGTACTGGGCTTTATAGCAAGTATAATGTATTTCAGTTCGGTGACAGTCAAAAGTTGCGACTTGTCAGAATTCTGCGCTCCACTGTCATGGTTCGTGTGGGAGGTGGCTGGGTGGCGCTCGATGAATTTCTAGTAAAGAATGACCCTTGCCGTGGTGAGTACCTAATTGAACATAAAGTTTCATTCATTAGCTGGAAGCTGGACAGCGAAAATACTGTAGCTATTTACCATATTTGTATTGTCTTATTTGTTCTGATATCACAAAATCTGTGTGAGGAATTCTTACAGGTAACAGGTGATTAAAACACTTAGTTTTCTATTCTTTAACAACTTAGGTGGTGCAGCAATATATGTTCATCTACAGGAATAGAAGTGTGAGTTTTATAGCCAATAGTAATTACTTTATGTATAAAAAAGATAGTTTTTTTTCTGTATTTGTTTTCACAATTTTTGTACCGTTTTAAATATAATAATTAGGTTATTTTTTATGCGGAAGTACCGTGTTTTACCGCATAATCGTGGCATATTTTTTTGCCAAATTGGGTGCGAAAAATTGAAGGCGAGACTATTATTTGAGAAAATTCCAGTGGTAGAAAAATATTTTTAAACCTACATTTTTTGTCACTAACCCTATTTATATTAAAGTTACTCAATATTTTTGGCAGAACTCTGAAACAATGACTAAATTTCTATAACTTACTAGATGTTGGAGGTTAAGTTAGTTTAGTTCATAATTAAATACGCACATTTGATGGGAACACATTTTGTGATTAGCAGTAGTTATCAGTAAATAAACACTTTTGATTATTATAAAACCGATCAATTTTCGTTTTCTAAGTTGCGTTTCTCTTGAAGTTTTTGTTTTCGGCTTCTGCGAGTCCGCTACAGTTTATTACCGTTGCAGTGTTTATAAACTTTGTTTTTATGAGGCGTTGTCATAGACATACTACGTTCAGTTGGGAAAGTCCACGCGCAAGACAAACACACAAGATGGTGGACTGTTGAGTAGTAACACTATGTTCCACTTTAATTCCAGCGGAATATTTTGGTACTAAATATAATCAATTCTTGCAGCAACTATTTTGTTCTAGTAGTGTCGTACTTCGTACTTGAGTGTAGTTAACATCTCTGATGTAGAAAAATAAAAGAACATTGCGGTGCAATGAGTATGTGATGAAAGTATTTTTACTGTTTCTGTCTTCTTAAAAATTAGATGCGACGATTACGCGATGGTGACGATTGTGCTATAAAATAATGTAGTACAGTAATAGTTTCAGTACACAAATTTTGTGTGCTCATTGTCTTAGCTGCTTTATTCACAGTTGCCATTCAGGGAGTGATATTTCTAGAGCTTTATCAGATATGTTGTAAGAATTCTGAATCTTAACTTACTATGGAATTCCTGAAGAGTTGCAATAATAATATTTATTGATTTTGTGTCTGGAATGTGTTGAAGTTTGTGTGTAGCATTTTCGAAAAAATTCTGCAATAAGTCTGAATTTATTCCACATTACAGTGAAATCTCAGTATAAAGTACTTCAGTATTAAGTACTTTTCATTATAAAGTACATAATTCCAAATACCTAGAAAGAGTTTTTAATTTAATAACTGTTCAGTTTAAAGTATTTTCAATATTAAGTTTACAATTTTTAGTTCCCTTCAAGTACTTGTAATGAGATTTCACTGTATTTTTTTTTTTTCATGTATTTGACAACATTTATTTATTTGATAGTTGGCAGTGTTTTGGATTGTGTTCATGTTTTTAAGTGTCCCACCTACTTTGTGCTATTAATACATTTTTGAGATTCTGAAGCAAGAGTGCTCTAAGTTATATTTTCAACTGCTAGCATTTAATTTTATGTCTGCTTCTAATAATGATCCACTACATAACAGTTGAGTGGATCAGAACATTTAATGAGCCTTGTTGGTCCTAATATTATCTGGGGTATATTGCAAGCTGCTATAAATAACTTTTAATTATGTACATTGAAGTTTAGTTGTCAGAAGTTGTATGTGCCACATTTACCATAAAATTCACTCTGGTAAACTCTGTAAAAAGTTGTTGAAAGTGGCATAATTTTGTTATACTGGTGTTTTGTAAAATTTGATAAATTTTGACATTTCTGAGGACTCTTATTGTTAACATTTATACCCACATTTAATACTGTAGCAAATGTCATCAGTATACAATGATAATAAAAAATTATATACGTGCACATGCACACACACATGCATGCATGTGTGTGAGAGAGAGAATGGGGTGGGGAAGCGAAGAGATTGTGCTGCATTACAGAACAATAGGATTGCAAAATGTAACTCTGTATAAATTATCTTGTTGTTCATATAGAGTACTTGCTTTTTGGATCATCTGCCTTGTTTGAATTTACAAACCACATGTAAGCATCATTCTGATACAAACACCACCTCAATAACTCAAATTGTTTAAGAAATTTTGAGGGTTAGCGGTAAACAAATTTTATGTATTTTCACCCCTTAAGGCCTTGATCTTTCATTTATTTCAAACAATTATAAATAACTTAAATATTTTTTAACCGAATGCTTTGAAAACATTTGAAACTGTATACAGTCATATGATACTCAATTTTGTCAGAGCGTTTTTAAAGATAATGTACCGTTTGCTACCAAAAAATTTTATCTTATTTTGACAACAAAATATGTAATATTTCAGGGGTGAAAATCTAATTATCTTTTTAGTGTATTGCAACAGAAAAATTCAGATACAAACAGTGATATATAGTAAGTGTTAAAACTGCTAGAATGAATTTTTGATATATGTATTAATTTGCTTAAAAAATAAATTTTGGAAACCACTGTAAAAATAAAGAGCTAGGCCTTAAGGGGTTGAGTTTTGAAAACTCTTTGTATCACATTTTAGACTTTTACAAAGTATCCAATCAAAGTGAAAATTATGATAGCCCATTTGGGTCAAGCTGTATCGACAATTCATTAAAAACACATTCCATCTCTTTGCACTCTGAGAAGTCAAGTTTAGAAAAATAATGGAATTTATTTAAGGTTATATACGTATGCATCATTCTGTAGCAAAAGAAGTCCTTTATCTTAAAAAAAGTTTTATTAACATTCTGGATTTATCAAACTCACTCCACATGTATGTTTTCCTCTTCTTTGGTATCAAATTTTGAAAAATCCTAAAATCAAATTTTTTGCAGTTTTACGTGTCCCATTGAAGAGCAAACCACAGTAGCCCGTTGGGTTCTAGATGTAAATATTATCCTGAAGCAAATAGCACTTATATAGCTCTACCAATTCAATAGCTATTGAAGAATAATCAAAAAACTAATTTCACTTCTTTTTCACCGACTCTTTTACTTAAAATTTTAAAATAACATCTTGGGCATTTTTAACAGTTTTCAGTTGAAGATGAAATTTTGACAATAGCCTGTTAGATTCTAGCTCTATAGATAATTCATAAAAAATGCATTTCTCCCCTTTTCAGTCCCTATGGTGAAGGGGAAGTTTTTGGAAATACCCTGAAATAGCTTTTTGGATGTTAATGTAATCATTCTGAAGCAACAAGAAACTCTGTGTCTTGAAGGGTTCAGTAGATGTAGAGGTTCAGTGAAAAACACGTTTCACGACTTTTCACTCTTTGTAGGTGTACAATTGAGACAAATCTTGAAATTGCTTAGTATGCATTTGTATCAAGGTCCCTTTCAATTTCAAGTGAAAATGACAGTCCATCTGGTTTGAGCTATACTTTAACGTGCACATTGGAAAGGGGATGGGGGGTTAGCAACGTTGCTCTATGTTGTTATTAAATGATGCAGCAGGGGAACAAAAAAAAAAGAAAGTCTGGAACTGCTCCTTATCCCTTGCAGCGACTTTCTATTTGCAGCCACTTTCTATTGGTAGCCACTTTCTATTAGCAGCGGCTATTCCAGAAATTAGATTTTTATTTTACATGCTCAGATAGCCTGAAGTGTTAACCAAAAAGTTAGCGTAGAGAGAGAACAACAAAAAAGTTTATAAAAATTTACTATTTCTTTTATTGACTGTTCAGCCAAAGTACATAGCACAATCCTTGCTGAAGTACTCAATTCATTCCAGTGACTTTACCAACTTAAAATGTGAAAGTGAATAGGTTATACTGGCACTCGAACGGACATCGTGAGTGTTTGTCCAGGTTACTCCTCAGTTGTGGTATACCTCAGTTTGCTGGGGGGAAAAAAACTACAGGCTACAAATAACTGCTTTCCCCAATGGGTGTCGTACGGTAATACCGCAATATCCACATGTGCAGCTGTTTGGTGCACCTATTGACTTGAGTATACTAAACTCAGTAAACAACAAAAATAAGAAACACAGACGACAATGCTGCCCACTTTACTGGCGAATTCGCCCTCTAAGCCTCCCAGCCCCTCTCCAGCGCCTAACAAGTCCAGCCACACCTGCCATGACGCCCCAACTGATCTCAACTTAACCAGCCATCTCTCAGCAACCGTCCACAAGCTCCGACGACGTACGACGACTGACTTCTCCTGGCGAACACACTGACTTACTCGGCCGAGTGGCAGAGTGATACAACAGGATCCAATATGTTTGAAAAAATGGTCTCCTGACATTTATAATTATACAAATTTATGTAAATACAATTACTAGCAATTTTAAAATAGCATTTTACCACACAATAACAGCCAAATATTCATTATTTTATTAATTGGAGATATGCTGCGTCATCAAACTGTCGTGGAGCACCAACTTTCCAGTGTTTTGTTGTGCATGGCACTAATACCCATGGAGATTGACAAACGATCTGTGCCCAAGTTGCATACTGGCGCTCTCTGTAAGTGCCTTTAAGCGTTTCAACTCTGACCTGCCTGCCAGATGATTCGTATCCCAGTGGAGGCGAGCTCAGAGCCTACTTAAAATTTTCAAAATCCAAATTAAGCAAGATATAAGAAAACGTTACTTAGAAAAGTTGTTCAAAATTAAATTATCTTTAAAATGTGTCCAAACACAATGTAACTCAAATAAAATTGATCCGTAAAATTTACTACTTTTAAACTTGCCTTATCAGTTAAATTTAAATTTATGTTAATTACTCCACTAGCATCTCCAATTAATATGTTGGATCCTGCTGTATACATCCTTACACTTGATTAAGTTTGCCTAATTTAATTGTTCATTACAAAAAATATTAACTAAGAGAAGAAAAATGAAATTACTATTTGATCAGAAACCAAGTATGGGCTACGTGCCAGTGCATGTCACAATGCGCACATACACAAGCAGTGATGCACAAACAAATAAATTTATTGAAATATGTTTCAACCCTTTTCATCCTGCTTAGGCTCAGATTTAAAAAAAATCTTATCTTAGTGCTTGCCTACATCTTGAGGAGAACCCATCTTCAGATTTCACGTTTCATGTTTCGAAGTCCAGCTATTTGTGCTGTGCTTTGATATGTCGGTCAATAACTTCTTTCATACGTCTGTCACATTGCAAGACAAAATTTACTGCAAATGTAGAATAGACACTTCAGGGTTGATTTTAGAACTAAAACTGTATACTTATATTTAATTAAACATATGCAACGTGTATAAAAAAAGTGTCCTTGGAACTGTCCAAATTTACTAAAGTTATACAAAACTGTGCATGTTAAACTGTATAATAAACATTTATAGCAACTTGCTCCTGGAATATGTAGTTCTGAAAACAGGCCTAATATGACTAGTAAGTATAAACACTAAGCAGGTTGGTATGCCAGTTTGACACCATCATCTCACATAAAATTCTTCAGAATTTAAGTACTGTACTAGCATTTAAGAAAAACAGTTACATTATATTCAAATTCAACATTTGTTACTTGATGTCTTGCCTATTTGGTCATCTATTTTTCATCTTTTCTGTAACAAAATAAACATTGTTTTTGGAAAATCTAGTTTGTACAACTGCTGTTAGAATTATCTTCAGCTGCGTCCCCAATACCAATAGGATAAAATTTGAAAATATTATACCTCCCACTTTTTAATTTATGCTTTTGGGTTCAAAATTCTAGAAAATGTTGAGTGATCAGACAATTAATTCATTGATATTCTTCTGAAAACATGGTTTTACCCATCCATAGCTTAAGTTACACATTTTGTTAGAGATAATTTAAATGTTTTTGTTGATGTAGCAATTAAACATTTTTTACTTGGTTTCTGTTAGTTTTACTTGACCAGTCAATTTTAAAAGTGCGTTACAAGAGAGTTGATTTACTTGTTTCCTTAAATATAATATGTCCTATGTTGAAAGCTAAGTTTCTAATTAAAAACTAGTTAAGTAAATAAATATTGTTTGTGCCAACATACAATCCAATTACAGTTAAACCCTTTTAAGAACTTTTTTCTATTTCATGAATACAGGTACACTTAAATATATTATGCATGTTTCCACTCTGTTATGTCATGTGGTGTTACCGGTATGTTCTGGGCAACATCTCGAATCTTAAACAAATTTTTCAAGTCCAAAAGATCTTTAAGAACCATTTCAGGTTCAAAGAAACAAGATTGTTGGTGTTCCTTCTTCAAAAACTCGATATTCAAAAACTATACTAACGCACTCTCACTCTCACTCTCTCTTTCTTTCTCTTTCTTTCTCTTTCTTTCTGTATTTCTGTCTTTCTCACTCTATGTCTTTCTCTCTTGCTTTCTTTCTCTCTTTTTCTTTCTCTCTCTGCACGAACACACACACACATATATTTATTAAATTGATTACAGTGAAACCCATTAATTAACTTGGAGACAAATTCAGATGTACTCTCATACAATACCAGAAGCAAAAGACATTTTCACCTCCTCACAAACAGGCTAAAATTATTATTTAAAAAAAAAAAAAAAAAAAAAAAAAAAAAAAAAAAAAAAAAAAAAAAAAAAAAAAAAAAAAAAAAAAAAAAAAAAAAAAAAAAACAAAAAAAAAAAAAAAAAAAAAAAAAAAAAAAAAAAAAAAAAAAAAAAAAAAAAAAAAAAAAAAAAAAAAAAAAAAAAAAAAAAAAACCTCCATGCTATAGTTCTCAGGCAACAAGCATTTTAATAATCTACTGACTGACCTTGAATAATTCAGTAAAACAGACAGCAAAAAGTTTCAATTCAACTTAAGAAATTTTCTAGTAAAAAAACAGCTTGTGTTCAGGTACTGAGCAATATGGCACAACTGTAACACGTTAGACTCACATTCGGGAAGACCCAGATTTGAATCCCTGCTCCGGCCATCCTGATTTAGGTTTTTCATAGTTTCCCGAAATCTCTGCAGGTGATGGTTTCTTAACAAAGCCATGGCTGATGACGACTCACCCAGCTCCTGTCATTGTACCAAGTTGTGTGTCACTGTCTCTAATGACCTCGCTGTTGACGAGATGTAAAGCTCCCTTACCTTATATTCAGTTAATGTATATTTTAACAGCAGGTTTGGTTTTGTTTAAAAAGGCTAGCTATGCTACGTCAAAATACAGTATTTTGGGATACCAATTGAGTACTGTGATGCACCTCTGGCCTCAGAGCTGACTGGTGACAGACTAGAGATACCGCTAGTGTTGCTGGTAAGAAACGAGCCCCACAGGTTGAGGTGATCAGTTAGGTCAGTAAAAAAAAAAACAGATGTTTTGTTAACCTGAAGAGGTAGTGGCTGTCTGGCTGGCTGGCTGTTTATTGCCTACGAGGTTTTGTAGTGTATCCAAAAGCCTGAGGTTTTGGTGGGGGAGGCCAGAATGTTGGCTGAGTAGCACCCAACTGTTGCACTAGGTATATGGAGCTCAAAGAACTTTACTGGTTAATAAACATTACTGTACTTCTTTGTGTCCCATCACAAGCATCTTAACAGGGTTTTACTGTAGATGGTAGGACAACTATTTTCTTAGTACATATTAAGATTATGTAGTGTGTTTGTGATAAAGCAGAAACTATGGACTGTTTATAAATTAAATTTCAATCTAAGTTTGATCTGAAGGATAATGTTAGATTCATTGAATGTAGAAGATATGCGCACAATACCTATTTACAATGAATATGCCATAGTTTCTGGGCTTATGTATGTTTGTGATGCAAATGATAAGGTGTCAAGTTTTTGTGGGTCACAGTTTGTCATATTTTTGGTTATGTTTCTTTAGTTTCAGTATTATTTTGTTATATTGTGTTTTGTTTAGTTTTGCTATAAAACATTATTTCCTTGCACTAATATAAATTTGTAGGTTAAGAAACTGTTAAGCAGATGGTAATGAGGAAGATAACGCTAAAATAAAGTGTATTACATTTAATAGTAGTATTTACTAACAAAAAAAAAAAATAAATAAATAGATAAATAAAAAATTATTTGATAACTGTGTAAGTTGAAATGGGTGTAGTTTATATGAAACTGAAAATAAATTTTCACTTTCACTGTCACAGCTCCTGAGGTATAAAAATCGTTTTTAACTAATTTTAAAAAATTGAGTTTTACTATTTAAAACTCGCTGAATATTTTTGTACTGTAGTTATTTCTTGTAAATGTGTGTTGGTGATTTTCAGTGTAAAAGTATTTTGTGCCAAATGTAATTTTACAGAAAATCTATTCTTTTCTAATAAGACATGAAAGAACATCTTGACTTCTAGTGTTATGTAAATACGTATATTGTTTGTTTAACTATAACCGTAGTTTCATATACAGGATTATATATCTCGGCAATATGATGCAGCTGTATGACATTAAAAATGTTGCTGTGAAAATACAGACTTCACACTTCGGGAAAATGAAACCATTTTTGAAGCTTTAATAAATTTTCCCTGAATTGTGAGTTGTTAAACAATACTGTGCTTTGATATTGAAATTACAGACATTTGAGGAGTGCTGCGTGTTTAACATATATTTAACCGTAGTTCATAATCTATAAATATGACACACATTTCAAGATGTAATGTATCTTGTGGAGGAACTTTTGGGTATGTCTCAAACAACTATTTTGAAAATTTGAACAGTAGAAATTGTATCAAATAGTAGAATTAATAGTACATATTTTCTCTCTCCCTCTTTTTCTTGGCTAAAATCGGATCTCCCTCACCTTCCTTATTTCGGTAAAATAATTTTTCCATGCTTAAAAACCGATATGTTTTTTGGTTCAACCTTGCCTGGTTTTACGTTACACATGTTTTGGTTTTTTTTCCACTATTTCAATATTTTTTTATAATGGCACGTAGTTGTTATGCTTCCAATCCCTGACCCCAATAAGCCAGAACAACACGAGCCTTGGTGTCCACTCAGCACAGTCTCGTTATGGTGTAAGCTGCCTGCTATGTTTTTTGCAAGGTGCATGGTTTGGTTTTTTATGTGGTTTGTGTAAAATATTGTGTAAATGTCAAAGAAAAGACTAACTGGCCAATTGAATGAGGAATAAAATTTGTTTATAAGACTGGTTACTGTATTTTAATTATCATTGGTGAGTATATCAGATGTTCTGGCAATACTACAGTAGGCTATGGAAATATGCACTGTCTTAATGTGGGAGTCTAGTTGAGGTACTTAGCATATTTAATAGATTACTTAGCATATTTAATATATTTGGGTGTGAATTGCAGTGAGCAGTGTAACCATAGTATAAACCTTAGAGATTCTGATATTTTGTTAAATCTAAAATAATAATACATAACTAAGATGCTGGGAACTAGTCCTTCAGTATTCCAAAAAATCTGGGCTACTTAAACTCAAAATTATTTTGTGATAAACTACTTAGCTGGGTAAAGTTTTTTAGTTCTTTTTTGTTGTTATTGGGTTGTAAAGCCCTTACCAGTCCAGCACATACTACATAAAATGTTATTAATATTTAGTTCTTATTTACAAGCTACTGAAATACCGTATTAATAATTGTGTTATGTAATACAATCTTCTGTGAAAAATATTTTCTTATCCTGATTAAACAGCTTTAAATATTTGAACTCGACAATCCCTTAGGCTTAACTGCTGTCCATTGATAATGTGTCTTGCCTACTGATAATCTGTGCTTAATCTCTGTTACAGCACTTTTTAATTTAATTTTTTTGTACAAAGTTATCATGATGTACATGCTGGGGTGAGCATGCTGCATTGGATGGATGGTTTACCGAAGTGTAGTTACTGTTTTGCGCTTCTTCCTGAGATACAGAGTGAGGCTACTCTTAAGGTCCCTGTCTAGCAGTAATGGGGTGGTCTCTGATGTCTGCAGTCATGTTATTTTCCTTGCCTACAGAATATTAGTATGTATATGTAAAGAGGTGCTGGTAAGCTCTAGCTGGTCACATAGTGTGATCCAGGGACAGGATACACGGGACTGGGTTGAGGAGGGATCTGTCAGGAAATCCTATCCTCTGGTTTCCAGTACAGGCTGGCTACATAAGTCTCTATTAATCGAGGCACAGGAAATTTCATACTTTGTCTCCTGTAAGGGAGAGCTCAGGGGACATGCAAATCCACCCAGTCAGGGACATGTTGCTAGGTAACTTAACACCTTACTAGTCCTAAGTATCTCCCCGTACAAAGATATTGCCACAATATTAAAATCCAAACAACTGTGTTGATTTTGCCACAGTATGGTCAAGGTGCCCTATTCAACTCAAGCATGATAACCCAGTATAAAGCAGTTTCTTTACAATGAAATTGGCTAGAGGTGAGTGTTACAAACAGTGCTATACCCACAGAGTACATAAGGGAGACATAGATGTCACTTCCATGTTACTGTAATTTTCTTATTTCAGGGTCTACTTTAAATTGGGGAGGGGGTGGGATGGCTGGTTCCAGTATCAAAACCAACCACACACACTAAAAATTGCTGACAAAAATATTAATGCTTTGCAGTAGCTTTGACATTATATTAACGTAATATTTTAGGAACTTTGTTGCAAATAAAAGGTAGTTAGAATTTTCTTTTGACTGGGTATTTTTTATTTTAGATTTAATTTTATTGCATTTTCGGCCGGCTGAAGGATGCAAGCAGTAAAATATTGTGCATTATTTCACTGTTTTTAAACCACACGGGAAAATCTTACAAAGTTATAATAAAATTATTTAAAGAATTATTTAACTAAAATTCGTTCACATAAAAAGCCAGTTAGGATACCACTACCTCACACATATATTACAAGTATTTCGGTTAACCACAATCACCATCCCACAAGTCCTTACAAATTAGTACAAAGTACAACACACGTGGAACTAAATAAGCGTGAACTAAAACTTTATCTGAACTAAACACATTTATCACAACTTTGTAACTTACCTAAGTAGTGTAAAACAAAATATACACATACACACATATTTGTGCATTCGAAAATGAATAAAAACACAACGTTCGTTAGCCTACACCAGCCATGAGCTACCCCAAGCCATGCTCCCCATTTGGCCAACCTAAGTTTTCAGATGTGTTATAACATTCTTAAACTAATACACATTTTAAAAATAATTGTTAAATTCTAAAATTATGTATTGGTCTTTTAGATAGTAGTATCATATTTGAGACCACAAAATGTAATAAACTCCGACACAAATCTGTTACTAGTACAATAGTTGATCTAGTTGTACATTTTTAAGGTTGGCGTTGATACTGGGACTCACTAAGAATAAGAGATGTTATCCCCTATCTAGTGTCAGCCCCCTGGCTGTACCAGTACTACCTGCTTCTCCAAGAAGGTGTGATGTCGAGATGAATTATTCTTAGACGTCCCCTTACGTTGTTCTCCTAGCTGGGCAGGCCAGTCATGTTCTTAACTGTTATTTCTTGAGATACCTTTGATCTACTATGACAGAGCACAGTAGTGTTCCAAAAAATAAATTATTATGTGATGCAACTGAATGTGTACAGTGAAAATTGGAGAACCAGTGTACACCACAAAGGCTGACAAACAAGTTGTGTGTGAGTACATAGGTGTTGTACTGCACTTGTATATTCCTCGGGTGTGGGTCGGAGGTAAAGAACGTCCAGCCTAGAAGAATCTCAGTTTCATCACTGACCACTCTTGCATGGCTTCAGAGGGGTGATCATTTGAAGTTCATACCTTCACAGCCCACACGTGTTCAATGTCTTGCCACACACTTCTGTTGTATCAGCAAATGCTATTCACTGATAGCAGATGTCTACTTTGATTGGTTAAGCCTCACACTGATGTAGCCAACCTGGGTGGGCAAAATACTATTAAATGTGTTACCTGCAAGTTAACCTGCAAACAGAAAACATATTTCAGATGACAATGGAGTGCTACTTTCCAAATGAATGAATGAAAAATTATTTTGTTAATCAGAGTATCTGGTACAGCGATGCGTCATTTTAGGGAAATATTGTTTGTTTTAGTATATGTGGAAAACAGTTGTTAATTTATTATTTAACATTTGTTTTTATTGGAACTTGGTAACGTGGTCTTTTCTTTGACGTGTGCAATATTGGAAATTTATTTGTTGGGTGTGTTTTGATGTGCAGTTATTATATATTTTATTTACCTCTTAAGCACAAAGATTTCATTGGTTTGTAAATTATTGTTTCTTTAGACATTTATAAAGTTGCAATGAGTTATGATTTCCTATGCTTATTTCACTTTTCTTTTTTAAGTCATATCAGCTGTATGTAGGTATTATAAATTGCAAGAGCATTATCCTTCCGGTGGGAATTATTTGAGATATATAGTCACAGTATTCATGTGCATTGTAGCACTGTTTTCATGTTAAAAGACTTTTTGATGTATAATATGTATTGCTAAATGCTAGTATTATAGGCAAGTCTCTATCTGGGCAGGGACCACACTTCATTCTGCACTAGTGCGTTGCTGATGTTCAGAATAATTCTTTGAATTGGGGCTGTAGGACACTAATGTCAAGGCTGAAGTTGAGCCAACATCTTCTCTGTTTGAGAGGTTTTATTTTCCAGGTAGACGACACCCTCCCCCAATTAAAGACGTTCTTCACCCCAACATCCTAGATTTATATTACTAGGACTGACCATGGCATACAGATATTTTAGGGGCTTTATACACGGTGAATCAAGGAAATGTGTTCTGAATTTTACTACAAAGTGAATAGAGTGGGAATAATGCTACCCTGAAAATTTATGTTAAAATTATTTAAAGAAATATACAGGTGCAATTTTAACATAAATTTTCAGGGTAGCAGTACCCTTACAGTACTCACTTTATACAGTATACCAATTTAAAAAGATTTTCAAGATTTTTACAGTCTTTTTCTCTATTCTCTGTTCTGACTCATTCTGTATGATATAGTGTTTTGTCTTGTGATTTATAGATTTTTAATTTTATTAATTGTCAATTCAGAGTAACATTCTGTTTAGAAAAAAAAAAACTTTCGCTGTTTGTCTAGTGTGTTTTATTTTTTTACCAATTCTTGCTTTTCCTTCAGGGAAAGTTGAAGTATGCAAAATAAATAATTCACAGTAAATTGTTATACTGTACTAGTTAGTAGTATTGAGTGTTTTATTAATTTTGGACAGAGAATTTTTCTCAGATTTAGGTAATTGCTGTTTATAATATATCCTTAACAGTTTTCTTTAAGTGCTGAAGAAGCAAATAAGTTATATTTCTTACTTTGATTGTGCTATGCCTTACCATATTCTAATATAAAAACTAAACATAAATTATTGCAAAAATTAAATTAAATTCAAGATATTTTGGAATGAGTTTGATGACTTAACTGTAGGCCAGTTGATGGAATTTGCCTCGTAGCTGAAAACTTGCCTATTTTTAATACCTTTAACAGTCACATCAATGTGCTATCAGTTAGATTAAGATCATGTAATATTCTTATTTTTCACATTGGAGCAAATAACTCAAAAAAATTTTTAACTACTGTAAATGCTTTAAAAAAATTCAAGAGTAAAGGATGCACAATTCTATGTAGGTGTTTTGTAAAATAATTCAATGTTCTTTGCACTAAATTGTTTTGTTTGATTTTGGCTTATTTTCATAACAAAATTGGCAATACTTACGGTAGACATCTAAGAAAATAATGAGGTTCATAGCTACCTAAAAAATTTGTTACTAATTATGATATAGTTGTTAGAAAACAATGTAGAGAGTCGTCTGTATGAAAATTACCTATGTTGCATGAAAAGACATATTTTCAAAATTACGGTAAAACTACCAGGCATGGCCTTAAAGTGGAATGGTGCACCTTTTCCCCTTCTCTAGCTTTATCTCAGAATAGGGCAGTGTAATTCTTGAATGTTTTGTCCAAGTTTAATTTGGATGTAGTAAAGTAGTGAGGGTAGGCATCAACCAGTCAACAGTCTACTCAGTTGTTGTTTGGGAAGGAAGGGATTGGGAGGTGGCAACACTGAAATTGTACATACTCTATAGGACAGTAGTATAATAGACATTATAAGTCCTGCTAAATGAATCACAATTTTTGTATTGTGGCCTCAATAGTGAGATTAGATGGACATACGGTACAAATGTCGTTCATACAATTTTTAAATGTGGGAGACTTCATGCAGAATTTTAATGGTTGTAATAATTTTTATATTTGTAAGAGATATGTTTTGTTGACATACATTGTGGTTATTTCTTACAGTAATGAATATTTTCTTGCTTCCATAGTTTCTGTATATGTGATGGGTTACTCTTGCAACATGCTCAAGGCAAGCCCCGGTTGAAACTGCCAATTAGCTATGTATCTTTCATAATTAAGGTTGTATTGTTTCAATGGCTGCATAGTCCGGATGATTGATTTACACAATTTTTTTCTTCACATATTGGTTTAATTATCAACACCCAAAAATTTTCTTTACATAATTTTGAAATCTTGCCAAGATTTGTTTGCAAAAAGTTTAAATCAAAGTACACAAGTTTCCACGTTGAACTGAAGCGTGGCACTGGCCGAAAATAAATTACGTGAGGTGTTGACCGATTCACGTTGTTCAATATTAAGTTCCCATCCTCAGGCTGCACGATCACATCAATCAACAAATGAAATGAAAATAAATTACCCTAAACTCAGGTAGACAAAAGTTTCTACTAAGTGTGATTAATAAAGTGCACTAGGTAAGGGGAATAAACTTCCCAGACCTCGAACGTCCCCATGCCTGCCGTAACTGCCTCTACACGCAACCAAGTGCAGCCGACAGTACTTAACCGTCCGGCACTAACTTACAGGTCAGAAACAGAAAACACAATGGCAGACCAATACCAGCCACACTTCCTTCTCCACCTCAGTGCCCCTGGTGGCAACCCAATGCACTAAGTAGATAAACATTACCAAAAACTAAAACTAAGTAAATTCTAATGAATAATTACGAACTTTATACTCAATAACCATGTATATATTTTTTCATGACATGTCTATTGATTGGCCCACACTGGCCCATGCAAAGCATCACACTGTCTTGGTCACACACTGTACTTGCCAATGCACACGTGCGCTCCAGTGAAAAGTAGAAGTAATAAATACAGTCACAATCTAAATTTTGCTCTTATTGAAACTGGTCAGCAACACTCCCCACCCTGAATTTAAATATATTTACTGTTAAAATTAGTTAAGTTCTGCAGAAACCTGTATCCAAACAAAATTAAATGATACAAAGTAAGCTCAACCAAAGCAAACTAAATTTAATATCAAATGAAATATTTTAAAACTGATACTGGTAATGGCTAGACAGCACTCTTCTGAATTTCTGTCAACAATACCTAAAGATAAAGCACTAAAATGACTATCTACAATTTAAATAAATACACGAAAGAAAATAGACACAGTAATGCTAATAATGAACTATATAATTAAGGCCTAAGTCGGTGGGTGGACCGCCTGATATATAGTGGCATGTCAAAGCCCAAATTTGCTTAAAACTGTTTTATACAAGAAAAAAAAAACTGATTTACAGAAATAAAATTATTCACACTGAAGAACAATGTCATGGGCTACGTCGTAATCACAGTCTACAAAACAAACTATGTCTCGTACAAATTACAAATTTTATTCAAACCCGTCTGGCAGTTTTGTTTTGAAGGGTTTTTCCGTGATGGCTAGTTTTTTTCCAAAATGGGGAACTATGCTGTTTCGACTAAAAAGTCAATCAACCAGAATTTTGTTAATTACATAATTAGTTAAAACTATAGTATTCAGTGCCTTAAAAAAATCAGCCAACATGGAGAAGACAATTTTAAACAAAACTGCCAAACAGATTTTTTATATCTGCTCTCGTTTAGGTGTAAAAAATTACTATTGCTGAAGAAGTAGTAACAAGAGTGTGTGGCTGTATGCAACAATCTATTTCAGCAATTTTTGGCTGATATATTTTGTTCAGAGTCATTATGTATGATCTGAAGAGGTAAATGGTTCAGTAAATTATTTTCACATGTGACCTAATTTGACAAATTATATTTTTTCCGTTAAGGATTAATGCTATCCTACTTCCGTACTTTGTAGGGACAATCTGCAGATAATTAGTCAGGTATTTATATGCTATGTGTATTGTAGTATCGTTTTCACGGACTGTATGTAAATCTACCCTTACTGTTATAGAGATAATCAAGGTCTCTAACTCAAAATGTTACCGTTGTGTATATAGTAGGCCTGCTTAATTTTACGACACTTCCATCTGTACAGTCACTGTTGTTGCTGTATTTAGTTTCAGTAAGTTTTGATACTTTTAAGGTAATATTTTAGTTGTTAATATTTTTGAATACCGGTAGTGTAGCTAGTTGTTTATGCATTTTTCAGTTATGCTTGATATTTTTTGTTGGCATTGTGGTGTGTTTGGTGTTTGTTTTGGTGCTTGCAAACGTTGTTAGCACTGCAATGTATTTGTTTTAGTGCACATTTTAAACTACTGTATCACTTTCTGAAGTGGTGGAAAAACATATTAAATAAACACATAAAATAAACGTATAAAATACTTAGTATCAATACTGTATTATGTAGATATTTTACATAGGTTTTTCTTTTGTTTTGATCAATATTTTTCATGTGTGTGTTTATTTGCATGATGAATATAAAATTGTGTTGTTTTTAATTCTTAAAAAAATATGCATAAATTTATTTATTATGTTATTTCCTCCACAGTAGTGCCAGTAATATTTGTGCTTTATTTATATGTTGGTAAGACAGTGCATTAAAATTGAATGCAGTTGCTAAAGTTATTATTATTATTTTTTACTTAAAGTACACTTGAGTAGTGCATCATACTTTAATAATGTTGTAATCTAAATCCAAAAATTAAATTATCACTGGAAGAAATATTGTATATTTGCCCAGTGGATGCAGTACCTTTTGTTTTTTATTTGTGCATATTCTTGGATAGACAATGCACTACTGAAGTGGCTGTGTTAGTTTGCTGCTGCAGTTTATTTTGCCAGTTGTGTGTGTTTTATACATTTCTGTCCCCGTTTTGTGTGTTTTTTGTTATTCATTCATGGTTTATTTTTGTCTCGTGCCTACGCTACCTTACCTGCCTGTTGACATTTTCCATCCTTCCGTCATTTGCATCCCCTCCATTGCCTGCCTGGGAAAATAATCAGCTAAGGGACGCACCAACATCGAGCTGCGTGAACAGTTCATCTTGGCTGATGGGGTGTCGCAGACCATGACAGCGTTCAAACCCAAGACGAGCCTTGGTGGGACTCAACAGCGGTCCCAGTCTGTTGCTGGACCCATCACCAAGGTTTGTGCCCTGGTTCCCCATTCCTGCTACATCGGCATGCTAGGAGCAGCCTAACTCTGTCTTCATGTTGTTTTCTCTGTTTATTGAACTGATAATATAAACAGATGTGTATTGTGGAAACCCAGAAATAGGTTTTTTTATATATATATTTACCCTGCTCATTATTTCAAGTCAGCTAATTATGAGCAGCCAGGAGACATTTATTTAAAACAAATATTTTGTCGTTGCCGGTGAAAAACCTCCTATGTGCAAAATTCAAAAATTTTCAGGAATGTAAAAAAAATATACAAGATCACATATTATTGTAAGTGTTTCGGGTATTAACTATCACAGAACTACATACACAAAATTCATTTGTATAAGTCTGTATACTTAAGTACAATTGCATACACAAATTTTATTACGAAGTCTCTTTTAATACAATCAATGACACATAGGAGGTTTTTCACCGGCAAGGACAATTTGTTTTTCCATGGCGAACATATTCGTTCCGCAAGTATAATTGTGCGTTCAGGGTTCCCACCAATTTGTTTCAGTAAATTTCCCTGAGTTTTCCCTGTTTTCCCTGTCAAATGATACATTTTCCCTGTACTTAAATTAAAAAAAAAAACATGCAGTACACTAATTACGAAAAAAAAATTTTTTACGTAATATACAAATATACCTACACTACTAACATAACAATATTGCAAGCAAATTATTTCCATTAC
>PNEQ01001592.1:44126-54327 GCA_003012365.1 Medauroidea extradentata | reverse complement strand
CCGTGTCCGTCTTTTTTGATCGTGTACGCCTAGAGACAGCTGTAAAGCCATCGTCAGCATCCTTTCTGGAGGAGGCAGAGTTGCTGACCGACGAAACAGCTGACGTAGCGCTGGACTGCTGAGCTTGCGAAAGTTTTGACGACCCATGTGGCTGCTGCTTGTCTGGTCTCTGTGCTTCATGTTGCTGGCCTTTCTTAGCGACCGAGCTGAAAGTCTGGGGTTTCACTGACTGACTGAATGTTTCTAAGTTCTTCAGGGATACCTTAATCTCATCAATGTCCTTTCGCTGTAATAGATCCTGATCTTGAGTAGACTTATCTAGACCCAAGTAATTTTCCACCTTTTTTTAGAGCGTCCCTTATGAAACAAAGCTCTTTGCCCTGGTCATGTACTAGGGTCTTCAGGATGCAGTTTTCATTAGAAAGTTGATCCAGCTTGTCGGCTAAGCTATTTAGAATAGAAACAATATTGTCCTGACCCAATTTCAGCGCAGCAATATCTGAAATACCCGGCAGGTTGGCACCAAAGCCTGGAAAATCATCAGAGGATTTGTCACACACGTTAGAAGATGATTCATCAGAACCAAAAAGCACTTTAGATTTCGGCGAACGAAACATATTTCTGACAACAGAGAATACTTAGCCCTCTGAGAACCGGACTAGCAGGAGCATTCGAGAAACACAACCTGCTCTGGCGAGCGCTTGAACTACACTGAGCGCTCGTTCATTTCAAATTATAAAATTATATTTTGTTAAACAACAGTTTAGTTTTGATTTCAGTATATGCTTTTTTTGTAGCAGTATAATTTTATTGTAATTTTATTTTCATCAGGTTTTGGAGTGAACACCAGCACAACTGCAACTCTTGGCACTCCTCTGAAGTTCAACCCAGTCACTGGTACAGATACTATGGTAAAAAATGGAGTTTCGCAGACCATCAACACAAGGCATCATTGTATCACATGCATGAAAGAATATGAGTCCAAATCACTGGAAGAGCTACGAATGGAGGACTATGCAGCTAATCGAAAGGGACCTCAGCAAGGCACCCAAACAGGTGGTCTTTTTGGTGGCTCTACACAGCCACTTTTTGGTGGGCCAAGCACCAGCACTGCTGGTACTAGTGGGATTTTTGGTGATAAATCTCTCTTTGGAAGCAACACAGGAATTGGTAAGTTTTGTAAAACATTTTGTGATATTGCAGAATCATTATTGTTTACTTTGATTTTATTTATACTGTTAGTAGTGTAATGTGTCTCCCAAGTGCAAATGTGTGGTTGGAATTGAGCAGTTTCTCTATATGCACGCACAGGAAATTGGAGTGTTTCTGGTGTGATGTTGGTATTGTTGATTTTTCTGGATATCTTGGGGACGATTACATAAGGTGACAATTTCTTTGTGATTTTTCGAGGTTGTTTACCAAGTGAAGCGAATTATTTCAGTTTACTTTCAATTTATTGGTTTCCAATGATTGGTTCTGTGGTAACATGCCCTCTACGTGGGATGTTTACCACAATTACCTCACTCTAGATTGCCAACAGATGTCTACACAGTCTTTAATAATAAAAGGGCACAACACCGGAGGGGCCATTTGCTAGATTACTAATTCTCAGTATTTTGAAAGATGAAAAATCGATCAAGTAAATTTGTTTATGTTATAACCAGATGATACATTATGGTACTAATATTTATATATTGATTATGCACCGGTGCAATTATGAATGAGATAAAGATAATGTTCACATTTATCGCCCACAAATAAAATGAAGAAAGTTCAACTTAATTCAGTTTTCCGATAATATTCTGGTGAGTCACTAAAAGTTACGTTCTCGGAAGCACTTTCAAAGAACAGCCAGATTACAGTGGCTTATTTACAGTTACAGGCACATACCTGGATTAACGGTGTTCGTCCAGCTAAAGTATTTTCACATTAGTCTTGCCGCGAGGCCTCGTGTTCCATATTCTTCACGAGTTGTATAACAGAAGTTACATTTCAGAGGAAGTCGCCGTCCACGGTTTAATGCTGAAACTCCTGACACGTGGACACTTTGCCGAGAGTTTCCATTAATTATGTATATTGCTTGACTAAGCAATTATTGAAGCAACGTGCCTCAACCACACACACAATCAGTGCCAACTTTTACTCTAGATGCTGTCCACCACGGCTCAGTCTATGACGTCTACCTCCGCTGCTCGCTGCTAACCAAGTCCTCTGGCTCACGTCTAACACACATCGTCCACCGCGCACACAGCCCACCACGGGGGCACTTATTGAAACGTTTTTCCGTGGGCTATACTAGTGGGCTATTTACAGACATCTCTCGACTATACGACCCCAGGAATAACGACCCTCTCGTAGTAACGATCCTTTTGCCAGGAACCGTGGGAAATTGTAAAAAGTTTGCTTAAAAAAATGTAATTTAAAGAAAATAGAAAATGGAGTTGCATTTATTATGGCCGCAAATAGTTGCAGTTATTTCTTGGAAACTGCACTGCAGCACATGGTGTGTTTGTTCTAAAAATGTATGTTGCTGCCCCTTCCTCCCACACAACGCGAAGGCCAGCCAGCCAGAATGCCCCTTCCCATCCCGCAGCCGGTCGGCGACCCGCCCGCTTCTTTCCCTCCACTGCCAACCACTCCAATAAGGTTGTTCGCTCACACCCTTCTTTCATCATGTACTTGCAGTAACTATTTTGCTACTTATTTCTCGTGCCCTTGGATATGGTAGTCTGCCTTTGTGCCTGTGATATTATGATTATACGTCGTGTTTATTTATTATGTTTTTTTTATTATTATGTTTTCCGTTTTGTTAACTAAACGCTATTAAATATAGTCACCACCATGTCATTTAATGATATGTACGCAATAATGTTTATAAATCTTTATTCTTTTAGCAAGTGAAAGCGGGACAGTTCATAATTGACACTACTGAATGTCTGGTGCACATCAGATGTGCGTGGCGTAGGGCAGTAGGACACTTGTCAACAGAGCGTCTGGTGTGAGTCTCTAGCCCACACGTGCACTTGCGCCCACACACATGCAATCGAATTGACTCGACCGGTAAATAACAGCTGTGGATACACTTGTATATGTCGGTGAGAAGAAAATGTGAAACAGCATTGTGTAGATTCAGAGTTCTGTGAATGTGTTACTCAACAATGATCAACGTCTTGAAGTTTGTGATTGTTTACTATTGGTGAACGAATTGAAACTGAGTATTAAATGCCTCTCCATGCACATTGGTGAAGTGTGTAAATAACTCATGCAGAGAGTAGAATCATTATACAAGCAGATTATTTTCACACTGCTGGCCGAGCTAGAGAAGTGAAAGAACAGCAAAACAAAGAGCATCAGGAGCTGTGATTAGGTAGTGGTCAAAAGTGGCACAAGTGACATAGGTTAAACATGTCTCGTATATTGTTTTTGAACGAACCAGTTTCCAGTTAAGTCCTTGCGCACTTAAGTTATCGTACACGTGTGTGTGGTCACTCGCTGCCAAGACAAGGTCGCAGGAGGCAAACTGCTTTATCAGAATGTATGTACCGTAAACCGGGGTTACTTTGACCTTGCGGGGTAAGTTTGACCACTCAAAATTTTGGTTTTTATCTTGTTTAGTGACGAAAGGATAAAAGGAATTATTTAAAATACTCGGTTCAGATTATCTGTTTATTTACCAGATAACCCAAAACTTATATTTTGAATAGTCAAAGTAACCCCGAAAATGGTCAAAGTAACCCCGGTTTACGGTAGTGCCGACTAGAATTACCATTGCCGGCAAAGTTTGTGCCTAATATGTCGAAGAAAAGTCTTAAGATGTCAACCATGACATACATTCTTCCTATTGAAATATTTTTACTATTTCAACCAACGACATTGCGATAGTACCTTGTAAATAGTTTCGAACCGCCGACGTTGCTGGCACTTAATTTACGTTGCCGATGATGTTTCATTATCATGAATTCATGCTCAATGTTGAGCAACAGAAAGGTTGTATATGCACGTCCAGAGTATCATTTATTCAAAATACGTCATTCTATTGAAAAAAAAATACTGTTTAAATAAATTTTATTGCAGCTTTCTTGCAAATAACTTCCAAAAATGGTCATTGCGGGCGCAAGCATCTATATCGCCGGCGATATTTTTGCTTAATTTTGAGTAAAAAAAAAGGTGATATATCCGCTTCCAGTGTATCTATTAATTCAAAATACTTCACTCTACTGAATAATATTACTGTTTCAATAAACTTCATTGCAATATTCTTGCAAATAACTTCGAAAAACGGTTGTTGCGGGCGCAAGAATCTATGTTATCGGCAACATTTATGATTTATATTGAACTAAACAAAGATCGTAGGTCCACTTCAATGGCATACTTTTAAAAATAACATGTTTGTTTTTAAAGTAAATGTGTATCATTTTATAAAAACATGTAATTTTTGCGCCAAAGATGAGTGAACGCCGATTCAATGATAAAAAAACTGTAAATGTCGACATTTTAGTGGTCTGGGATCACCGAAAAGTTGTCAAAATTCTAATAATGACCACGCCGAAATAACAACCCTATTCGCGGGAATGGTGAAGGGTCGTTAAATCGGGAGTTGACTGTATATTACTTAAAACATATTAAAGTTAACCTAACTAACCTTTAATTAAAATATAATAGAGTAAAATTATTATATAAACTGAATAAATGTACCCTTTAATATAATAATACTACTTAGTAAAGATATATATAACACCAGTCTAGTTACTTCTTGGGGTCCATAAGCACAGGGCTACCAACAGTGACAAGACAAACAACTCTGAGACAACACCAGTTGCCTCATTCACCCCCACAAGAAAAAATTTATAAATAAAAGACATCTTAAAATTTCGGAAATCACTAGCTTCTGGTACTATCACATTCAGGTACCAATTCATTAAACTTAAGAGATTCCTAGCCTCGTTTAAAAAATTAACATAGATGAATAAAACTCATCTCTCAGCTTTAAAAGACATAGTACACAATAATAAATTATCCCCCAAAGAACAAGTGAAAGAATGAAGAAGAATTTAAACAACAATACTCAACACAAAGATAAGTCACAATAGCACCATGAAACAAGACATCTCTGATTAATCCATGCTCTTTAAAAGTTCAAGTCAAACCAACTTCATGTTTGTATCTCATCTCTTAATCCATTACAATTTTCAGAATACCACAAAAACAGCATTTTTAAAAAATTACAATAAAATTTTAATCTACTGGTTTAACCGGAGTAGGGTTTTCCTCGGTCATGAATTACTGTCACTACTTTTGAATATTTGGCATGTACCCAGTGATGCCATGAACACTACAAATCAGGGAGATTTAGAAGCTAAGTGGGATGGAGTGTATGTGAATTTAGGAAATGCAATGAAACAGATAGCCTTGAAGTTTGTGCAAGCGATGCTAATTCCTACTTCCTCCTTTGACTCCCATGATGGAAGGACGTTCGGCAAATCCCGTTGATGGCCAGGGATCATGTCTGCAGCCAACGTAATTGTAGAACACCACAAGGAGTGTGTTTAGGCCAAAATTAGGAGTGAAATTGATAGTCTTTTTAAGATTAGACTAAATGGTGTAAATTTTCTCATTATTTAGATTTTGAGGCAGCCTGAATGCATTGTGGGACGTCATTTGTTAGATGCTGCTATAATTAAACTTACATTTACCAGTAATTGACTGTAAAATTCATTCAGCCATGTCTATTCAGAAATTTTGTGCCAAAATTTACTATGAACTTTACCAGTGTGAACTTCGAAATGTGATGGTGCTATCTTCTGTCGGTTAAATAACCTTCATAATTATTGTATGGTATGTGTCGTAGTAGTAGAAACAGAAAGAACTTAAGCTCACTTGCTTTGAATGGGTATTTATTCAACCAGAAGGAATACTTTCACACATGATTTCCGCTGCACACATTCAGCTGACTAGTAGAAACAAAACATTCTTCGAGGCATCCCAAACAATCAAAAGAAAATAATGAGAAAAATCAAAATAAAGTCGGTTACACTCCTGAGAGAGATCCAAAACGAGCTACACTATCACCAAACTTCCCCGAACAAAACAAATTGTTTCTCTAGAAAAAACCCATTACTGGGGAGAAAAAAAAAAACACAATAAACACAGGCTCAATGCCTCTGTAAGATCTTAAAGTCTCATGTTCAAAAAGCTCCACTTCCCCATATTTGACTGCAGGCTTGCCTGTCTCAGACATAACCGAAATTCGCTACTCCTCGCTCTAAAACTGCACACACACAAAAATACGTTGATCTCGTCCCAAGTCAGAATACAGAACCTCGCATAATTGCCACCTGACGCCAACAACCACTTGTTCTTCCTCTGTAGCGCATCCCTTGGCCACCCACCGAACCAACACTTACAATTAACTAAAACGTGAAGTACAAAAATTAAATTACAAATACTTAATTGCTACACACATTACGTATTGTCTAAATACATATTTTAGTAATTATACAACAATTAATTACATTTAAGTCTATAATAAAAGTTAAAAATCTCCAATGTTCATTTGCTTAAGCCTTCCCGTGCACAGTGTCTCTCTGTCTCTCTCACTCTTGCCCGTGCCTTGACAGTGCTTAACTGTAAAATCAATGAATATAAAAATAGCCTTCTCTGAATTCAGTGAGCTCACCTGGCCATTGTTAATGTTGCCCAACAATGTACACTAACGAGAATTTACAATAATTACCTGTATGGCATAAAACACACTGAAATTACTCAAAAGTACTTGTATAAACAAAACTGAAAAAACACAATACAAAACCAACTTAGCAAAAATAAAAAGAAATTAAAATTATTTAAATCCTACAATATTAGACTACTAACTTGTGCAGTGGCCAGTCCTATCATTAAGCTACACAAAACTAACCAAAACTATAGCAACAACTTTAATCAAATCAAAGAAAGAAAACACTGTAGGTTAACCCCAGGGGGTGAAGCGCCGGACTGTAGTGAAGCATCTAATGTTTGCTAATTGAGGATGTTCCGCGAATTGATTGTATTTCATGCCATCTTGTGTCACCGACAAGCCGACTGAACTTTGTCTTGAGGAACTCTAAAAATTTAATGCTAGTGTTTCGAACCCAAATATATATTTTTGCATCTGTTTCATTATTGCCAACCTGAGAAAGAAATCAAAATTAAATTTTAGTTTTGTCGAGGTATGTTTGCATTACTTAGTGAGAGATTTGGTTCCAGAGATTTTCACAGTGAATATTGAAGAGCACCTAAATTTTCTTATTTTATTGCCTCCATCTCGGAATGCTTTAGTAGAAGAATAAATTCTCATTTGGTTTTATATATTGGATGGCTGAGTATATAATTTAAGGGTAAATTGTGTACTAGTTTTACTCTGTATTCTTATTGCAGTGTTTCTGTTGTGTTTTGTATGTGCTGTATCATCATACACCTTTGTCTTATGCTTGATCAAACGTATGGAATTGCTTACATATAATCTATCTCATGAAATAATTTTTACAACTGTTTCAATGGAAAAAGCAATGTGTGTCTCCATCAAAGGTGATTTCAGAACAAACAAACTAAACTGACTGGCAAACTGCAGTACAGTATATCAAAATGAAAAGTATTTTCCTGTAACTCTGTGCACACACAGTAATCTTCAGAACTGTCAAAAACTAATAAATATTACCTAAGATAGACTTATATACAACAATTGGACAGTCAGCCGAGTGTGCTTTTGCACAAACCAAGTGAAACAGAGGCAAATACAGGTTTTACGCGAAAACTGCTTTAAAAATGAATGCCAACACAACTGTCAACAAACTGAATTCTTTCATGGGACAGACTATAATTATTAATAATCTTCTGTGCTCTCTCTCTCTCTACATGTATATATATATATATATATATATATATATATATATATATATATATGCATACATACACACACGCACACATACATATACATATTACATATATATATTTATGTATACATACATACCTAGTAACGTTACTCTGCTGTATTACAGATAAATCACTATAGTATTTATCTATAGAACCATTACAGTAGTAAGCATAGGTGGATAGTGGTTTTTCAGTAAATTTAGATTGCCTTATGTAAAATGAGCATGAAGAAATTGTAATATCGTTAACAGATATGGTGAATCTCGGTTTTGGATGGCATAAAAAAGTGTCTATTGTTAGTCTCATCTATTTGTGCTGGAGTGTTCGAATGTGAAATACATGAGTCTTATAGAAGTAAAAAAAAAAAGGAGCAAAGAATCTGTTACTGCCCAAGATAAGAAAAAGGAAATATTCTGAAGGTTAATGAAATGGAAGCCAAATGGTGTAAACTGCTTGCTGATGTAGCCGAAAGGCAGCATTAAATGTTGGGAAAGTTTTAAATGTTTGGTAGACGTTTACAGTTAATGTCTCATGATTGTGCAAGTCTTAAATGTAATGAATGGCTATACATATATTGTTTCAGAATTTTATTCTGTCAAAAATATTGTAAAACCAAAATTTGTAATTTTTTATCTAGCAATTTTAGTACATATATATATATATATATATATATATATATATATATATATATATATATATATATATATATATATAGTGTACATATGTATTGAGAAAAACCAGTCTAGGAAAAAAAACTGGAATTTAATTATTCTAAATTCATGGCCACCCTGTTTTGTTATGTTTAGTAGAGCTGGGTCGAACGTTAAAATTTCGAACCGAACTCGCACTAGTAGGCTAAGTTCGGTTCGGAGAAAAAAATAATACAAAAATATTAGTTCAGGTTCAGTTTGAAAAGGAAATAAAAATCTGCAAACTATAAGTAATAACCGAACTTCTAAACGAACTCTCACTAAAAATGTATGCCACATAACATTCAAGCACGTAAGAATACGTGATTGTATTGTTTACATTAGTACAGATAACTGTTGCCAACCTCTTCCTTTGAAAAGTCTGTATTACTTTGGTGAGTGGTAGTGCGTCATGAAAGACAAGATGGCGTCGCCACACCCACATGCACAATTTTTTTCTGTATGTGTGATACACGCCTGGCACCAGCAGCGTGTTATTTATACTATCACTGATATGTTTTCGTATGACATTTTGTCTCTCAAACTCGAATCTTGACTTTGGTTGGAAAAATATTGCTCCTAGCTAGTATGTTGTGCGGTACTGAAAATCAAGTGGTATACATATTGTAAGTTAATTTTCTAATATTTAGAAATAAATAAATGGACAGCGTACCAAACAGGTTGGTGTTTTGATATTTGTGTATGTATTATATATTGATGAACAAGAATGTCTTCCATCTATTCTGAAAAATGCTAATGGTCAAATATTCTTATTTATTGCAATAATAAAATAGGTAACCGTTTAGTTTGAGTTTGGTTCGAGTTCAGTTCGAGTTCAGTGAATAACAGGAAGGTTCGGTTCAAGTTCTGTTCGAGGACCATATTAACGGTTCAGTTCAAGTTTGGATTCGAGGGAGCTATTGCTACATTAAGTTCGAGTTCGGTTCGTTTTATAAATCTGAGTTCGTCCCAGCACTAATATTTAGTAGTGTCGATTGTCAATAAATTTCTTTATTACATTTTAAACAGGTTGTCATTTATAGGACGTTAGCAATACGTAGTAGTTGATTTTTTCTGCTTGCAATATTTTTTAGGGTTTGGTTCAAGCTCTGCTTTTGGATCAACCACACAGTCAGGTGGACTGTTTTCAAAGCCCCCTCAGTTTGGAACACTGGCTACAACCTCTGGGGGTGGATTTTCTTTTAATACCACCACAACAGCCAACCCATTTGGTGCTGCGTCACAAACAAAGCCTTTTGGAGGTATGTTGATTGTGTACAGTATTTATGTGTGTAGCTTAAAGGTAGGTATAGTCACCATTTTGAATTTACTGTATTATCTGGAATGCTTTTTTACTCACATACAAGTCAATCTGTTTATTTTATGTTCTGAATATATAAAATTTTATATATATATATATATATATATATATATATATATATATATATATATATATATACAGGGTGTATATTAATTCATGATACAACGCTTGAGGGCAGGTAGTACGAGCCAAAACAAGCACTTTTTAACTATAAACCCGTAGGCGGAAATGTACCGTCTTCGTAGGGGAGCGCAATGAAAACTCAGCTTAGGCAACCCCGCCG
>PNEQ01001592.1:6636-34182 GCA_003012365.1 Medauroidea extradentata | reverse complement strand
TAAATATCTTTTGCTTAAAAGGAGAGTGATGGGCAGCTATGGGGATAGTGGAGGCTGCAAAGAAAAGTTCATTGTATAAGCGTGTTATTATGATCATATTAACTATGGTCAGGGAAATTTTTAATGATTGGTCAGTGAAAGTCAGGGAAAAGTCAGGGAAATTCATTTTAATATTTCTGTGGGAACCCTGCTACATCTAACTGGGACAGACAGGATGTGTCCCAGCTGGCCTTCACCTACTGGAGTGGCAACGGCTCAGTATTCCACAAAACCAAGTAAATACTGAACAAGAGTATCTGTAGAGGTAAAGACTGTGACCTTTTGTGGCAGTCTGCTAGGCTAACAAAATAATATAAAAGACAGAGGTACAAATACTTACAGATGATACTGATAAACAGGTACACACACATAAAAAGGATGATACATATTTTTTCGTGAAACAAAGTCGTGACGTTTCACCAGTGTCAAACCGGCTTCCTCAGATGGCGAGACATTGTACACTGCAGTCCAGTCGGCAGTGTGTGCTGTTACCTGTAAGCATAGTGGCCAGAAAGCGAACTAAGCATGGTAGAATGTCTTTTATTTTACCTACAGTACTTATTAGGTAGTCTGTAACTGTAAACGTTGTGTATGTCTGTGTTAGTTGTATGTAACTCTTATTTAATGTACAGTACTTAAGGAATACCTTCATTTGTGAGTAACTTAAGTAACTTCTATCATTGTTAGCACGGGAAAAATCATAGTGGATTCATAAAAATATTTTATACTGTTTGGTCTGTACAGACAAATTTTTTGCTGCAATTTTGTAGAGAATCTTACTGTATCCAATTTTAATTCAATAAAATTTCTTGTAATATCAATACGAAATATACGCAATATCAATAAGAAATTATTTTGTCCATTCTTTACAGTGTAGGATAGTAAGTACATCTTACAACCAATATCATGTAACTGTGTGTGTATGTGTGTGCACATTTTTTTCAAAGTTGAGTCAAATGTTACTTTTAAGTGCCTCTTGTGTAATGTTGACATCGGGTTGTTCAGGGATCAGATAATCTAGGATTCTACTGAATGTATAATTATAAATGTATGTACATGTATGTTTATTGTATATGCGAGTGCATTAAATTACTGTGGTACATATATGGCCTGATCATACTACAGTGAAACCTCGTATTTACGTTACGGTTATTTACGTTTTCCCGCAAATTGCACTTTTTTCTTCAGGTCCTGTTTGTCTGCCATTTAGTGCAATGTTACATTTTCCCGCATATCACATCATCACGATTTTATTTTTCCCGCTGTTTACGTTTTTCGTTCACGTTTTCACCATCCGACAGTGTTGCCAACCTTCATGTGAATTATTCTGGTACACACACCTTAAAATTCAGGTACATTCAGGTATGGTCACGTTTAAATTAAGGTACTTTTACAGGTACCTTCAAAATAATCTGTCTTTTTAACTATTAACACTTAAATAATCACTGCAAAGCTTTTTCAAAACTACTTGCCCACAACACCTCTCGTATCTCATATGAATAACACTCACAACTGCCTGTTCTACCCTCTGCTTATGTCTGACTCTGAAACACAGCGACGGCAGGAATCGGAGAACATTTAACCCAGGAAACAGGGGTTCCCTGTTTGCTGTCAGTATGTAGAGAAGGGAATAAATACCCTCCTCATTCTGCTTGTTCTTGTTGTTACAATAAAATCTGTCGGCATCTTATTTATTTTAATTTTTCAATTGGCCATGATAATGCTTAATGTATGTATATTTCCAGAAATGCTGAATATAACATGTCTGGTATTTTTTAATATTTTTTTTGTAAGCATTGCTTTTCAAAAGAAAACTTTTTTTTTAACATAGACTATTTTCATACCACGAAACAAACTTGTGAAAGAATCATACTAATGTTGAAGTCAATTGATTCGAAATGCCATTCGATGCCCCATCACTGCCCAAATTACGTAACTTTATCTAAACCAAAAGTTATTGCAAAATGAGTAGTATTCAAATATGGCGCCGAAAGTTTCCCTTTAAAATGCATGCTCACAAATGTAATTTGAAACATAATTAAGGTACTGTAACAAAGATAAAATATCTTAAAACTAAACAATTAATATGGGGATATTCATCACAACAAATTTGGGTACATTTGCGTACCCGAATTCGGGTACAGTTTGCAACACTGCCATCCAAAGACAATAAAAACACGAGATTTCAAAGTCATAGATGACAAAGAAAGGACATCTAAACTGGTTTGGAAATAGAACAAAGAAGAAACAGCACAACAGGTTGGTGATCATGTGCAAAGCCATAGGAGAATGACCGTGATTGCGTGTAATGCTAGCCCTCACGGCACAATAAATTCAAGATGGCGGCAATAAAACGCTGCTGCCGCTAGCGCTATCAATTGTCTCTGACGCCATCGATAGATATATTCACGTTGGCAACATTGATCTCTTCACGTACGTTCGTTTGTCTTTGTAAGCGCAAATAACTGTAACTTTATCCTAAAATTTTCAAAACGTGTTTGAAAATGTTTATTACAAACGGTTGTGTTTTAAATCATTTCCATTTTAGTGCAACGTGTTTTAGATGGTTATAAAACGGTAACTTAATCGAAAAAAAAAAATAGCTGACATTGTCGATAAAACAAAAACAGATACTTTAATAATGGAGAAGTGTGATGAGTTCGTGGGAACATGTGTTAATCTGAATAATGAAGAACTGTACATTCCCATTCAAATGCTTACCGTTTTTGTCTAAATTCATGATAGCATTTGCAAAAAAATGGTAAAATGCGGAACAGTATTTACCAAACGATAAAAAAAAATTTGGATCTAACATTTTAAGATGTTTTCTTGTTATGTGCACGTGCAATAAATCTTCCTGTAACAGTATATTCGATTCTGATATTGGTAACTTACATTGTACCAAATTTTATGTGACAAAATATGACAAATACATAGCTTGCATGAATACTATCACTTTGATTTTACCTGTAGAGAGTTTTTTAAGCAAAATGAAAACAAAAGTACTAAATAAGGTAAGCTGAATGGTTTTTTTTTTTTTTTAGATTTCCCTTAATTTACACTTTATCGCTATTTACACATTTTCGCCCTGTCTCCCTGGAAAGTGTAAATAAGGGGTTTCACTGTATGTTGTGAACTGTATGATGATGTTAGTGGTTTTGTTTCTTTCCTTTTTTCAGAGTATTGGCCTTTTTAATCAGAATAAGACACCTTTCAGTCTGAACACAACAAGTACAGGATTTTCTTTTGGCCAAAATACAGCCACCAACACTGGGGGTTTGTTTGGTGCAAAACCGGCTGGCACGTCTAGTTTTGGAACATTTGGTAGTACACCATCCACTGGTTTTGGTTCTACTGGCACGTCTTTGTTCAACCAGCCTTTTAAGCCAGCAAGTACTGGGTTTACTTTCAATCAGACTGGTGCTGCCAACACAGGTATGTGAAATTGTCAGTTTGTCACTAACATGTCATTAAAGTGTTATCAGAGATATATTATAACTAAATTGAACTGTCAAAATAGGAAAACCATGTAAGGTGGATGTAGTGGAACCTTGGGAACATGAAATATTGACCAAGTTACTAATAAAGTGTAGTTGTTTAATAGTATGTCAGGCAGGTCTGCAGTTGTAAAGGATTTTATTAGTTTTTAACGGATACACGATTTTAAGATATGAACAGGTGGAAAATAAAGTATTTGCAGATACTTCCGACATCTACTTTTTCAATAAGTGACTTAGTAGTGTCACCCATGAATGGATTAATGAGATTCCCTTTATCTATATCATATTTACTGTGCACCCCAAAAATCTTTTCATTTATTTGTAGAGGAAAAGGCATGGTGTTGACAAATACAAAATAATGTGTACACCTAGTATATTATACATTAAATTAAATCTTAAAATATTAACATTCTTTTTGAAAGCACCTCATAAGGGCGGCATCATCCTTTATTTTTGCCAAAAAATTGGGTCAAATCTGAGAATATGGAAATACAGTAATATGTAATGATATTCACATTTCACGCGCAACACTATGATGCGAACAATGTCATTTTTGTTGCCATGGTTATACTTGTGTAGATATATACATTTTTCAGTGTATAGTTTGTGCTCAATGCATATTGATTCGTTGTAACATACCACAAACGTCATTAATACAAACCTGAAGGGACCTAAATTTTTGCACTTTGTAATAACAAGGTTTGTATTAACAGGTGTTTTCAAAAACTCAAAAAGTTCTGTAAATATATTTTTAGGATGTTTAATTCCAAAATACAAACTTGCATACCACTAAAACAGCTTCTTTTAACCACTGAGCATGACATTACTTTGCTTTATGTATAAGGGAACTTTTTATTAAGCATTAAAGTCAATACTTAATCTCTCATCTCATTCAAGAGGGAAAGAAAATCACTTTGTGTTAATGAGAACTTTGTATTAATGAGAACTTTGTATTAACAGGGTTTGTATTAACAGGGTTTGTATTAAAGAGGTTCCACTGAATCTTCATACATCAACAGGATGGGGAAGTCGGTAGCAGAATTGAAAGTGCTTACCAAATCTATCTAGTTACCATACACTTACGTATGGTGTGGTGTTTAATACATGTATGTTTGTTTATAAATCTAGTAAATGTCAGTAGTGGGGAAGTTATGTTTTTAATTTTGATTTTTGTAACTGAAAAATCTGAACATTCGCGGACTGAACCTTGTGTAAACAGCGATTTTGCAGAGAGTGGGAACACAAACTACCATATTTACCCGAATGTATGACAATACAACAGAATTCCATTGTTACGAGCTCTCAAGGTTTCCGTGAAAAGGGTCGTAAATACGGGATGGTAGTAATAGAGGAGTAGGTACATTTTGGGCTAATTTTGACATCCACTGCCCCTATACTTCAATATTTGCCATTTTTACATAAAGTTTATAACCAATAGTCTCTGGTGAGTTTTCTAAATTAAATACAAATTATGATAATATTCAGATGTCATCATAAAAAAACAATAATGTTAAAAGCCATCTTTAGTCGTTAAACACAAAAAGACGGCATAAACACAGTGCGACATGCCCATTTTCAGTTACTTATTTTTACTACACAGATGTAAGTCGTTGATGTTGTTGAACGTCAGTAGTATGCCGTGACGTATCAGTTCGGCCGTTATGCATGTTTGGTATGGTTGTGTAGGATAGGCAACGGGAGTGCAGTCATCTGGCCTTGGCTTTGACTTGTCCCAGTGACTTGAGCTAGGAATGGCGGTGAGAGGGAGGAAGGGAATGTTTCTCACAGCCTGCTCTTCCATCATTACTTCTCCTCTTCCATCATTACTTCTCCTCTTCCATCATTACTTCTCCTCTTCCATCATTACTTCTCCTCTTCCATCATTACTTCTCCTATTCTATTTCTGTTTCTACTCCTCCCTTCTCCAGCTGTGTTGCTGTGGTGTAACCACAACTGCAAAAACAGTATTTTTTTCCCCGTAATGTACGTTCCTGTCTATAAAAGTTTTTCACGTCAGCGTTTACACAATTTGACGCGAATCCCACTGCGCTAGACGTGCGGGGTTGCAAGTAATAAGAGTGCTGAAAGCGAGCAGTGTGTGTATCTAGAAGACCTTTAAGGTAAAGAGAATGAGATACTGGTGTGGTTCTACTAGAGTAGTTGGTAATAGAGTTATCCTCGACTCTGCGAGTGACTGCTGAGTGAGCCAGCAAGGACAAACTCAACTTGCTAGCACAGGATGTCATCTGTACATAAATAGAGGGCAAGGTATATATCACTCATCTTGTATTAGATACCAAGGTTGGTACACAGGTTAATCTCATGAAAGGAGAAAACAAGGTAGTTCAGTTTCGTGGGTTTTTATATTCCTGAACACAAGTTACAGTACTTGTCACAGCATGATGAATACATTAGCTTTGGTACATGGTCCACAATCAGGGTTTGAGTCAATCACAGATTGATGACATACATTTTTACACCGAGGTCCCAATATGAGATACGATAACAGGATATGACAATATTAATGGTATAACTTGGAAATATAATACTAAGCCCACGGGACATACTATGATGCATACAATTATACATGGCACTCCGGGCTGTTCAAACACTGGGCAAAAATTAAGGCCTTACTCATGGCCGAAACTGGGTGGCGATCATCTCTTTGTTCCCGAGAAGTTTTCACTACTCAATAGCCTCTTTTCTTTAGGTGCTGTGGCTGTCAAAGATACTGGACTAACAAGCAATACTGGGTTACTGGTAACTATGCGGCGATCTCTCTGAGCCCGGGAGAAAGGTTACTACATTCCGTAACTTTCAATAAACTTTATGACACGGGGGAAGTGCATACTAACACTTTAGAACTGGCATTACCTAGAGGTGTGACCCCTTAATTCAATACGCGGCGTAATAGCTGTGCATGGCAGCGCCACCTTCGTCCCTGCCCTTGGCACTTTCCCTAAACAGTGTATATGTAGGGGTGTGAAGTACACCCTTAGGCAAGAAGTCGACTTCGGTAGTGGGGGAGTCAAGGGTGTAGCGTTGCAGGACAGGGGATTTTATTTTATCTGGTGAATTAATGTCTCATGTGATCATAATTTTCTAATATGTTTAAATTTGTCAGATTATTTCCAGTGGTCTTGGTTTCGGAAAGGGAGAGTAGAGACACAGTCTTTTTTCCTGAATGTTCTAGTTAGGGTGTAATGTGTATAGTTATGACCAGGTGGCCTTGGTAGGAGGCAATAGCTTTGTTTTCTTTTTGTGTTCTAGTTTTTTCCGCGGGAGTTTTGGCGCCGTTTGATTATTTTAATGCGTAGTTGATAATTATACCATAGAGAGTTCTAGATCATGGAACGAATGACTGTCATGCCACGAGAACCAGCCAATGAGAGCACAGCGTGTGGCACACTTTCGCCCTTCGTTCTGGAATGTTTGCCTCCGCCATGTTGGAGAATATGTCGTGACGCGATCCAGAGCGGACGTGCGCGGGGCTGCGGCCCAAAACACTACAATATGTAGTGTTCTGTTTCATTTGGTTTTAATTGTCTGATATAGGAATGCTGTGTTTCTACTTATAACTTTCTGTGAATCGGATCTACCGTGCCAAGACTGTGATAATGTATTTTGTGCCAATGTAAACAGTAAAATAATAAATCAGAAATAGTGGAAAATAGTAAAGTATATTACTTCAGGACGAACCTTTTCTTTAAAATTCTGACAGTGACTGTGGAAATTCAAAATTTGGTCTAAGCATGACATAACCTACAAAATTATTGCTAATAAATTCTGGAGTACGTGACCACCGATCAAGAGATATGTTCCAGCATATAACCTTGCCCATTTTGGCTGGGTTATCCCCGAGCTAGTACACTGGTCTAGGAGGACTGGTGTGCTACATTTGTGACGAGTGGAGCTCAGGTACTTGTACAAGAGCGAAACATCGCAAGGGTTCCCCTTTGCAAGAAATCGCCCCAAGGGAAGATGAGGGACTCCCTTAGGCAAGAAGTCGATCTCGGTAGGGAGTTGAGGGTTGCCCTTTGCAATAAATCGCCTCGAGGATGGGTGAGGGTCTCCCTTCGCAAGAAGTCGACCTCTATGGTAGAGTGGACAGCCCTCTTTGCAATAAGCCAGCTCTCCGGGGATCGGGGGCTCCCTATGCAAGAAGCCAGCCCCAGGGTAGGACGGTGTAGAGAGTGTGTGTGTGCCGAGATTCGGGAGCCTAGTGAGCTGCCAGCGAACTCTAGTGAGTTGCCAGCGAACTCTAGTGAGTGTAGGTGCCAAGAGTCGGGAGTCCAGGGAGCTGCCATCGTACTATTTCGGGGGTGCCAGGCTAGCCCGGCCCGAAGGCTCAGCTGCTGATGACTGACTATCTGGGTGCAGCGCCCGCCTTATATACCCCTGAGGAGGGCTGAAAGTTCCGTTAGCAAAATGGCAGCTCGGCCGCTCGAGGCCGTCTGCATCCACAAGTGTGCCACACTTGCACAAGGGATATACTCTCTTGTGGCACAAAGTTACTCTGTTATGCAAATAAACTTCCCGACTTGAATTATAATTGTGCGCATTGCTGTTTAACACTGTAATTAATACACAAAAACACTTACATAATCGTAAAACACATTTCTAATCAATAACAAACAGTATAATTTATATTTACGTGTGTATTTCCTGTGACCACTGTTTCGTGCACTTTTACAGAGTCCGTGCATGGGGTTGACACTACTGGTAGGCGCTCGGACGTAGTTTGTTATCAAACATTAGTACAGGTTAATAAATGTTGCAAAGGCACCTATACATGGAAAACAAACGCTGGATAAACACTTGGGCGTAAGTAAATACTGTTATGCAAATAAAGCTTCGTCTTCACAATCTTACATGCTTAAAATATTATTCTTACATAAAAAATAAACGGCAATCGGCAAAGGTGCGGCTGAAAGCTAGGCCTAAATGGTAAATGTTAAAAATCTGGGGACGAGCATTAAAGTAATTTATTAAAGGACATGATGGGTTGGCATCAAATTCGTGGGCAAAAAAAATTGTCATGATGACAGGAAGTTCACGTGGTTCTTAGAGAGCTGGTTGATGCTGCCAGTTACAACATATGTGACTTTCGCAATTTTACATGATAGAAACAAGTGTTTGAGGTTGGCAGGATCAATGTGAGATGTTAACTCTGACGTCTTGTAACCGGTAATTGTTTCGTGTAGAAAGTGCAACATGGATATGTATATTTTTTAAGTGAGAAGTGTCACATAAAAAATAGGCAAGTTTACTGCTAGCGTTGCACCTCATATTATCTCGGTGACAAGCTGGAAGTGGCAGGTAAGCAGCTGTTTGTGTGTTACACACACATGCACGCACGTGCACGCGTCTGTTGAGAAGGGTGACTCAAATCGCAATTAAATAGCTCTCCATCTTCAACCCCTTCTGCCCATCTTTCCGTAACCAGTTTAATGTGTGATTTCTTTCCTCCGTCTCCCCTTCCCGCCCACTCTTTCCTTTGGTGATGCCAGTTACGCGAGTTGCGTCAGGTGTCTTGTGTTAGCCAGCATTTCAACTACATAAAAATTGGTACTAAAAGCATTTATTCTATGGTTTCTTAGTGTTTAGACAGTTGTATTTGCATCTTAGGATGTTACTACGCCGCCAATTACTCATATACCTCTGGAGGCCGTGCTGTCACGAGACAGGAAGCCTAAACTTCCATAACTTACTGGGTGTTGATAAAATCAAATGTTCCATGACAGATTAGTTGCAAATCATTGAAAACTATGGCGGATCGCGTGGAACTGTTTTAGCTGGGCTCTGGACCCGAATTTAAGGTAGAAGAGTGGGGGGGTGGGGGATTGCCAAAATTAACATATTACATATTTGTGTAATCTGCGGGCCAGCTAGGTGGGGGTGATGTAATGTAGTGTTGCTATATACATACTAGGAAAGTAAATGTTGTCAAGTGGCTAAATAAACTCATAGTGTAGTAGTGCGTGAAATCCTTGCATTCACTGTGTAGTGCTCTAAGCAGCGAAACATCGCGATACGCGCTTTTGCGATTATGTGTCGTCCTATTTGTGTGTGTGTATCTGTAAAGTACTTAAAACGTGAGTACTTGTGCTTCTGCTTTTTGTACATACTGTATAAACTATTTATTCCTTGTGGTTAATTTTTTTTTATTTTTCTTCGAAGTGTTTCCGTTAATCTCCACATTTCTCTAATATAGTTACTTCTAGAGTAGCAATGCTCTACATATTTTGTAATTTTTAAATTGTCCAGTTCCTGTTTTACTTGCCTTTAAATTTTGCTGTATTAATTTTTTGCTTGCGGATGCCAGGTGTGTTGAAATCTATTTCGAGCCTGTTTCTTTTATGCTATTAGGTAGTATATGTCTGAATAATTCTTTCTTATGTATTGGCATTTTGGAAGAAATGTGGTGTTTAAATGCAAGGATTCTGTTATGTTGCTTAAATAATTTTACCTCTTTATGTTTTGTTCTTCAGTTGTGTTTATTACTGGCCTGTTTGTTAATTTTTCTGTTAGGTCTGTTTCAAAGTTTTCCCAGTTTATTTGAGGAGTTTGACTTTTTATACAGTTGTTTCTTCTGTGCATGTTTAATGTTATTCTGCGACAACCTGTACAACCACATGCCTCGCACATCAAATGAAAAATAACACAGCAGAAGTTGTCAGGATCAAGTAGGTACTGTCCGAAGTCTAAGACGATGGTTCGGAGAGAATGGGACAGGAAAGACAAACATGTGGCTCTGATTTTTAGCCAGACAGGATGCAAGTAGCACATGACTAACAGTTATAGGTGAGGCTGGTGTGGATGTGTCTGCGATGGAGAGAGAAGAAGACACTACAGTTGATGCGCGCACACACAATCTGGCTAGGGGGCGGAGGAGTGAATATGTATTGCCGTGCGGACAGTCAAGAGTTATGGTATCAATTTTTAGCAGTGCGTTTCGTACAGTACAGCAAATGCCAAGAAAAAAATAACATGAGTGACCAACATAAGTGCGACAAGTGCTAATTTTTTTCAGCAGTTTTTCCTCAAATTTCAGACTTTTTCAAACTCTGGTTGAAGGTCTTCCAGTTTGTGGTTTATATTTTGTGATGGTACTTAAGCCCCAAATTACCACAGAAAAACTGTTTTCATACTGTCTACTCAAACTACCACGGTATCACGTGCGGTAGAGAGAGTACTCTCGTCTCAGGGTATTTCATGGGTACGAAGGTGTGCAAGAGCACGGAAATTAAATAAATTAGATTTCATATGAATGGCTTATTTACTTAAGCGCAAAGTCACATGGTGTTACAAACAAAACAAAAAAACACGCTCCACCGGTGGGCTACTAATACAGATTATTACAACTTAGGCCATTTGCAAGAGTTACAAATAAGAGTTCCTTCAGGCTGGCGTACATAACGCCCAAAACGCCTAGGTAAACTCGTACCCAAAATTACCGCGCCACACTAAATGATTACCGTGACTTCCATCTAGTAGAGAATTAATAGAAATAGAATGTAAATAAAGAAATATGAAGCTAATCCATCTTAGACGCACGGCCCTTGTCATCACGTAGTTCACCCAGCCATGTGGGCGAACCCCTTATCTCGCAAGCGCAGTCGCGACACGTCTTAATCTCACAGCGTGTCAAGCAGAACTGGGGAGAGCCCAGGGCACGTGCGGCTGACCAAGGGTGCCATAGCCTCCAACCCAGTGTGCATATCCCTTCGGAACTTTTTTAATTGCTATGCCGTACATAAGTGGCTCAGAACTCGCAATTAAAAATATACGACTCTTGGCAATATATACTTACTTCATAAATTTCTAGATTACGTTAAAAAGTGAATTTTGACACAAAAATATACAATATACCAAAGGCGTTACTGGTGGAGTGATTCATTGCGGCCATCGCCTGGAAACTTAGCAACGGGTGATTCTCAGAATTCAAGGCCCTTTGTCCAACCTCACGTGCTCCTTGCCTGAGGCCATCCACAAAGACCAAACTTACACAAAACTGAAATTGTGAAATACGCCCTATGGCCCTTAATTTACTTCAGTTATTTTGATAAAGTTCATGAAATACATAACTGAACAAAATGAGACTAGTCTGAACTCTCTATGACAGAATTGACTGATCAATATAAATAAATTACTAATTATGAAAATTAAGCTAACACTATCTCTATGTAGCCCACTGCAATAATTATTGATTAGTTACAAATTAATTTGTTTTAAAATTGATAGCTTTTTAATTCAGGATGGCATTCCATAGCCTCGCAGGACTAAAGTTCATCCACAGATCTTGATGTTAGAAACTATAGCTCAATAAAGAAAATATTTAATTAAATAATGAAATCTCGACAAACAAATGATGCACTTACATTGGGAAAGCCGGACAGACTCATCAATTTGATCGGACAACTCATGAAATGTGGGGCTTCACTTCACACTGCACACGTTATAAAACTAAACCAAAGTGACTGGTTGCTGCTTTAGTGAGTTGAGCAATACATGCTCTTATGTATGGGCTGGCATTGTGATCGGTGTTAGACTACACTGGGGTCGAGCAAACTACATCAAAATTGAAAAGGAAAAGCAGGAAAACGTGGCTGGTGAGGCCAGGTGACTTTATACATACTTTGATATTGCCCGTTTCAAAGAGTTTGTGTTCCCAATGCAGAAGGGTTCATTTTGGTGGCGCCTCTTTGTGGAATCGTTGGAAATCGGCATGCACTGCATTAAGTGTCTTCCCAGTATGAGGACGTTTGTTAACCCAAGTACTCACAACAATCCTCTGTTCCAGGGTGTATTCTCTGTTATCACACATGGTTCACATTCCTTGTCTGCAACACAACCCAATACATGCCATAAATCCACTGGATACTTACGGTTATGTTGCAACACAAGATACCATAACATCATAATACCATAACAATATGCATAAACTACTTACAGGTGGGTAACAAGACATTGTGGACATCCTGTACAATATTACCAAATAGGAAACAAGTGGAATGTTTCGCTGTTACTTTGTCATAGGTGGTTTGAAAATTTTTATTCGGTCAAGATATTAGTAGTAGATTGTTTCCTGTATGCCTACTAACATCTCAATTGTTAACAGTATTGCAGTAATTTATTATTTACTGTTAATTTTACCATCAAAATTCTGCAACAGAAATTTTCTTGAAATACTTCGAAAAAATGTGCAAACCTAAGTTGAAAATTATATAATGTTTTTTTCAAATGTGAATTGTAGGATTTGGAATCTGAACTTGGTGGTAGTTCTGTTATATGCAATGCATTACAGAAAGAATTTTCATAGTGCATTAGACAACATGTGAAGCAGCGAAAAATACCAAACTATAAAAACTGGTACAAAGAAAGAACTTTCCTTTGTAAAATATTTCTGTGTTTATATATGTTCGTGGCTATTTTGATATTTGTGCCTCTTTACATAATACCAGTTCTTTTTTGGGTTATACTAATTATTACGTGTATAATTTAAATTGTTTGGACCCATTAAGATATACTGGTATATACATAAAACCTTGAATACGTTGCCATAAGAATATTGGTTTTATTATAATAATATTGTCAATAATTATTAACAATGTTCACTATAATGTCGCATTGTTTGTATAAAATTTTTATGCAATTTTGATAGTTATAGCTTGTCCTTTTTATAAACTCCAATTAGCATATTATAACTTGTAAAATATTCTTCTACTGTAGAGAGATTTTCCTTGTAAAAAATGAAATTGTGAGAATGTAAAAAAGTTACCTATTTGTATCTGTAAATTTTTCATTTGTGTTTCAAAATATTACCTTACAATAGCACATAACAAGAAATTTAGTCAATACCTGAGAAGTTAATCTCCTTATTTGTCTGAGTTACTTTATTATGTTTTTTTCTGTGATAATGCAACTTAATCAGATAATTTGTAGTTTATTTATATATATATATATATATTTTTTTTTTTAAATTTATTTTATTTTGCTTTAGTGTTTTATCTGTACAGTTCCAAGAAGTGCAAAAATGTTTACTTGATACAAAATTATTGCAGGTGGCCTAAATCTAGGTGGGCAGCAAAATTTGTTCAATAACCCAGCAAATAAGCCTGGTGGTCTTTTTGCCACTAGTGGGAACTTATTTGGTAGTGGAGGCCTGGGCACAGGGTCTACCTTTGGTACAGGAACTGGACTAGGTGGCTCTACACTTGGCTTTGGAACAAACACCATGCTTGGAGGGTAAGTTGGTTGAGTTTGTAAAGTTTCTACAACAACTTCGTCCACTTCCTTCTCGTAACATTTTCTTGCACATGTGCTAGTGGCTACAAACTAAAGAAGTACTCTGGACATACACCCTTGCAGCAATTGCATTGTCGAAAATACTTTAGTTTGTAACTTGCAAGAATCGTTTAGCAAAACTAGTGGTGATGATAACATACAGTTCAGTCTAATGCAATTATTTTTCATGCCTGTGCAGAGTAAAATACTGTACACTCAAATCCTAAATTTATGAGTTACTAATTTTTATGAACTGGTTTTACAAAAATCCATTCCCAATAGGGAGATGATGAATAGGAGGGGATGCAGTCAAAAATAGAACGTAGGAAATTAGAGTAAACATTGATACAAATACGTTTACTAGTTCAGAACTAATGTAAAATTGTAAGTACTTGGTTTATGGTGATACAATCCTTATTTCGTAGACCTCAATAAAAAAAATTCAGTTGATAAAATTTTTTAAAAATTTTCTGCTCTGGTATTTGGTAGGACCATAGCACCACGACTCGCGTTAGGGTTAACTCCTGATTGTCTGCACTAATCAAGAGGGCAGATGTAATGGGTAGTCAAAAATCGTGGGTAATCAGTGATAAAACTTAAAAAAAAATTGGTCCGGAACCTAGTAAAAGTGCTGTTCACTTAAAATTGAGGTTTTTTTTTTGCATTGTTACAATGTGGTTAAAGCATAGTTGTAGTTTCCTAAATGTGAGATTTTGTTGTAAATTCAGTGTTGTTATTCTCTTATTCTCCAGACTTAAAAATTAAAGCTTTTTAAGCATGTAATATAAAAAAAATGCAGTGGAATCCCCCTTTTTACTTCTCAAATGACCTGGAAAAATTGTTGTAAAATGCAGGAAAGTATAAACACAGAAACATTTCTAACATTAAAGTTGCTAACGGAACTGTTAAAAGATGGTGTAAAATGTGGGAAAGTGTTATAGTAATTGGGGTTTATTAAAGGAATTCTACTGTAGTATATTTTATGGTGCCTTTGCCAAACTCCTAAGAGGATAATGCAAGCATAGAAAATCAAGAATTGACTCTACTTCATAATTCACAATAATCTTGTGGGATAATTTTTTTTTTATTTTGTATTCATAATTTTTTGCTCTCAGTGGTCTCATGTTTACAAACTTTCTAATATGCTTTCGAGATAAAATAATGGTATGAAGGGAATTCAGCAAACTTGAAATGAGTGAGGTGATTGGGAAATTCATTAATCAACTAAAATTGCATTCTTAATCCTTATTTGTTGAACAGAAACTATCAATTAACAGCATTAAGCAGAAAACGCCCAACAAGCCATACCTGAATGCCCCTGGCCTTGAATAATTCATGTTGCAAAAAAATGTGCATGTTCACAGGTAGAGATACTTATGTGTATATATATGTGTGTATATATATATATATATGTGTGTGTGTATATATATGTAACCTTTAAATTTTCTTTAAAATGTAAATTTCACAGTACTGTTGGCTGTACAGACACTGTAAGTAGAGATCAGGAAAGCTGACAGTTGCGACATGGCATATGCAAGAGCATGGAGCAACTCTTTTTCACTCTGGTCGCATTATGTGTGAAGCAAGAGAAGAAGGCAGCCGATTTGCCTCCCCTCTGGTAGTAGTTGGGCTGTATGCACATTGATACCCCTTGCCTTGTTCTTAATAAAGATATCAGCTTGCGGTGGTGCTGGTGAATCAGGCAGTGTTAACAAATGACTGCTAAGATTTGTGAGCTAAAGTGAATTTAATTTATTGTATTGTAATGCAACCCTTTATTTCACCTACTTAGCAATCCACACATATTTTTTTATTTCCAAATCAGCAAATTAACCATAGCTACAAATCATGGTCATAACATAATTCTGTGATGAACATCATCTTTTGTCTTCTGTGAATTAGGTTAAGGGTGTTCAAACATCAGCAGAAAGCTAACCTCAGTGGACTTTGTCAGCATAGAGTGTATGTACAACTAGATAACATACACCCAGTGTGCTTTTGATAATTTGATCTGTGCACAGACAATTTGTTAAATGTATCTAACATATTTTGCTACAGTTCTTTTTGCATGTTTGCTGCAGACCACTTTCTATGATTTTCATAGGTGGTTTGTTTAATAGGTAAAATTTTTTTGCATTTATTGGAATACATATTTACCTTTTGTCTGCAGTTGTCTCGCAACATACAAAGATTAAGTAACACTTATCCTTAAAAATTATTCTGCAGTAACGCAAGTTGAAAAGAGAGGCGCTATATTTTAGCTTATAAAGGCCATGTTCATGTGGGCCTACAGGTAGCACAATTTTTTTGTCTCTGAACTGGAAAATAAAATACTACTGTAAAAGCTGCAGAAGATTTAAGGCTCTAGTTTTCGTAAAAAAACTGGCAACAGCTTGTTTGTGATCTTGTGACCTTGTCAGGCTGTGTGCACTCTACATAAAAAAAATCAGTTGTTTTGCGAGGCACATGTTTTTTTTTTTTTTTTTTTTTTGTGAATTAGTAATGGCATTGTGAGATGTTAGTTTACTTTATTCTTATAATCTGTTCTATTTAGACAAGCTGTTGCGTGTCCCTTGTGTACTGATTGAAAATGATGTTAGAATTGGAAGTTTTTTACAACTACACTGATGAAACCGTATCAGAACATGAATTTGGTATGGTGCAGTGTCACAATACATTACTGTATTTAATTTTTACAAAAAAAATTAGGGAAGATTGCACATAAATACAGTTTGCATAGTAATGATATTATTACTAATAATGTTAATGTTGAGTAGGAAGATTTTAAACCTGGGTGCCGGAAGGCAAGTTCCTTGAGAGATGACGTGAAGTAGGCACTGCAAATGCAATGGAGCAGTGACAAAATGCAAAGGCAGGGATAATGTGAGTACCTTGAGTAAACCTGTTAGCCAATGGCAATACTACCTCCTCCTACCCATGTTACACACATGTGAAAAATCCGGGGGTCAACCGCAGTTTCACACTTAACCAGGCCAACAAGAAGTCTGGTAATAATTTGAACTGTCTCAACTTATTGTTGTCCAATCACATAAGGCGCAACATGTTAAGAGTGCTTTGGAAACTACTTTGACACTAAAGATTTTTACGATTTTTTACTCTTTCTATTCATACGTTAATAATTACAAAAAAAAACATTAGCAGAGTTGTTGTGTTCTCTCTCATCTTATGTAGATTCAATAGTGTCATCTTAAGGATCATAATCAGAATCATCATAGTACAAATACATACTGATGAAACTCGCCAAACTTCAGGCTGCTGCTCTGTTATTTTATCCAAAATGCTACAGTTACAAAAAATTTCCCAGTGTTGTGTATCTGTGCAAAGTGAATGTTATACGCAGGAAATGAATTATACTGTAATGTACTAAAAGCATAATGGTTTTTGGAAAATGGTGGGATCAGAAGAAAAAAATCTGGGACTGTTATAACAGGCTTCTACTGTAATTAAAGAATCCCTGATAGCAAAAATTGCTGGTAATTAAAATATGTGAATAACTGAAATCAACATATAATATGCTACTTAAACATTGCAAAAGTGTCTTGCTAACTCGCTTGCAAACCTATTAAAATCATTGTCTATTATAGTTGATACTCTTTAAATTAAGATTTCAATTAAGTCATTGTTGTAGTGTTGTGAAATTGAGGTTCTGTTGTACATTGTACATTAGATTTTGTTTTCTCCACACTTGGAAATTACGGTTTTACTGTAGAAACTAAGAATTTTTTTAGTTGCCGTAGATGAGGTGCAAAGCAGATAATAATTAGTTGACTATTCATTTACCAGCATTGAGTTAAGAAAAGTGATTTTATTTCTTATAAACTTAGACTTCCAGTTTTGGAAAGTACAGAATTAAAGTTTTACTTTAATCACTTGTTTGTTGATGATATGTTGTGTGGTAAATATTTTGGTATTTGGTGTTGATTTTAATCATTGATTTACCAAACTGTTAATAATGTGGTTTCTTGTTTGCAGAACCAACCCAGGTCTACAAATGAACCAGCAGCCCAACAATCAGGTCCACCAGCAGATCATGGCCCTTGCTTCTATGCCCTTTGGAGACTCCCCTTTGTTTCGAAATTTGCTCCCTGTGAGTGTTACCCTGCTCTACAATATTAGTGTGACTCCTGCCGAGCTGGAACAGTTGATGCAAAGTCTGTCTGCCTTGTCTTTTCGCTAAGTATTGTTAATTGTGCACTAATATTTTGTATACTTTCCATTAATAAGCGCATAACTATGAATTAAAAAACGAATGTTTTTTCTATTACATTTTGGGGGATGAAAAAATATCTATAATTTACATTTCTACTATACCAGTTTCGTATTAAACATTATGTAATTTTTGTTTGCCTATGTTGTGTTTTGCCTTTAAGTAAACATTTATTAATAACCCAGATAATATATTGGCAATTTGCAGAAATAACAAGGACTTATTTGTTGTAATTGTTGATGTTGTGGTCTTGGTTTTAATTATGGATATACTATGTGAAATTGTATTTTAATTAATACTCATTTTAATAAATGATTCAGAAATATGTCATGTTGGTACACTCTATTAATGTACTAAGATACAAATAGACAGTAATAGTTACTTGAGCAGTAGTGCAAAGTAATTTTACATTTGAATTGTATGAAGATGTGTAGGCTGTCAGTCCCGCTTGTCACTATTTTATATCAGAGGAATTTCAGTTTGGCCCTAGTTATTGTTTAGTAATTCTGTGGGTTCATATGTTGCTGTTATACCGGTAGTTTGTTGATATCATATTGGATGTACTGTACACTGGAACATTTTATGATAATGAGATGTCTGCAACAGCTGCTCCAGCTAAATACAGTGAATCCCTCTTAAGAAGTTCCCCATTTAAGATGTTTTATGCTTAATATGACTGATAATTTTGCACCTTGTCTGTATGAACAATAACCCTTTTAAGAAGTTTTCTGCTTAGTAAGCATTATGTCTTCCTGTCACATCACAAATGTCTTAACAGGGTTTTACTGTATATCTTATTTTTAAAGTGTGCATTCAATGTGTTTTGTGATTGTGTGCAGAAGTACTGCTGTGTAACAAGTAATTTAAAAAAAGTTTTGGACTGAAAATTGTCATGTAATGGTTTGAGGGTGTAGTTTTTTTGCATTTCATAAGTTCGGATGGACAACGTATAGTTTGTACATAGTGGTAATTGTGTTACTGTGAACATATGGTACCCAGTGATTGAAGTAGTTACCTCTTTCTACAAAGATTGTTAATGATATTGCAGTACAGTATATCTTACCAGAGTTAATAATATGCATGAAGACTCACAATTGGTGTGCAGTGATCTCCTGAAGAATCATTAGTACACATGCCGTAAAATGTCGTCTTTATTTCCCTCAACTTTATTTCTGTGTGTTGGTTGAAGTACAGTAATTCGCCAAGTTACGAAAGGGTTACTGTCTGGAGGCCGTTTCGGAACTAATTTTTTTCGTAAATCGAATTGTAGGTTAGGTACCTAAGGAACTTTGCAAAAAACTAAAATATTTAAATATGTAATGTTTATAAATGAATTATTTACGTAACCTCTATCCATAGTTTTTCAAGAGACCAATGAGAAAAACGGCGCATGCAAGAGAAGGAAATGTGCGGGAAACAACCTCATCAATTCTGTACAAAAACTGATAACATAACTTAAAAAATAATTTTCATGTACATGAAAATTTGCACTTTAATGGTGTTTGGTGGATAGTACCTATTTCTACTCTATAAACAATTGACAATCTATTTTGCCATTTGTTTGAATAATGTTCGAAGTAGCAATCCAAAATTCTTCGTGATGTCAACACACTTCTCGCCAGACATTTGTCTACCTCGTTTATTATTTACAGAGGTTCTTCAGTTGTATAAACAGATTTTATAGGCTGCAACGGTTTTACAGCAATAATTATAAAAACACTTTAAAATTAAAATATGCCACTTGAAACATTTACAAATAAAACGGGAAACGTAACAAGAGTAACAAGATACATGCAATAAGTAACCTACTGTAGTTAGCGTAGTTATCTCAATCATGTCACCGGCGTTTCCCGATCACAGTAGATTGATCGGGTTGAGGTCGAATACTTGCAAGAAATTAGCTTGGTTCACTTGTTAGTTGCAAGCACTTCACTTGACGTGGACATTTACTCATCCCGTGATAACCTAATTACTTTTTGTAAAGTATTGTCACTCGAACAGGGCTGTTTGCTTGTGTTCGGAAGTGCACAAATGGCAAAATGAAATTGTCCATGTTCTGTAATTTTTTTATTAAACATTATGTAATTTAAATTACAAATGAATTAGGGTTGTGCGAATATTCAAAATATCGAATTTGAATATTGCATTATTCCTTTCGATTTCGATAAGAATTTTTATATTCGAAAGCTTAACGAAAATGAAAATTATCATTAACAATGAATTTTCGATCTCTTTGGAATGTTTATTTAAGTGAGCCCTTACTAAAATCCCGCTCAACATAAATCTCCTGTTTTTGCAAATTACATTTAATACAATCACAAATTTTACCGCAAAATTTTATCAATAAACGAACCTACTGTATTTTGATACTCCCGATTCTGCTAACTTAAGCAACCAAAGTTACAGTAAAACTATTTTTAATGTTTTTCGGGGAACTGTGTGCAAAGAAAAATTTTTAACACGGAAAACATCTTAGAGGGGAAGAGGTTTTAACAAAATCGGTGTTGATGGTGGAATTCTCAACCAATAAACTTTTTTTTTAAAGAAAATAACTAGGATTTGCTTTAATTTACGATATTATCTTCATTTTATTGACATGCCAATTCTTGTAGAAGCCATCTTGCCCGGCAGTAAAATTATCGCCGTTTATATCCAGAGAGAAAATTTTAATACACACTAAATTCAATATGTATGCGAAAATTACGTGCTTCCTAACACTTTTAGTTAGTACTTTTCAATATCAACTCAACTGCCAATCATATCACGCTGCCAATGCAGACACAGGCACAAACCAATGAATAGCGGCACTTCCGTCTTCCCCAATGGATGTTAACCAATTCCAGACATTTTAATGCTGCTTTGATTAACTGTGACAAATCCTCATTGATTAATTAATAATTAAAGCCACCAAATTTTATTTAGGTTGCAACATTTACTAGCCCTTTACAGATTTTGCGCTTAAAAGTAAAGTAATAACTGTGCTGACAGTGTATTTAGTTAGAACAGCAGCAGCTCTGGATAAATACAAGCCAGAACCGATGATTGGTTGAACATACAGGGAAGAACCCAAGCGACACGTAGGATTGGTTGCACGTACTTGGAAGAGCATGTGCGGGGTGTGGTTAAGGTTTTGTTATCTCGGGATGCTTAAAAATTATTTCTTATGACTTTTTTTTTGTATCGTAAAATTTTATACGTAATTTAATAAAATGTCCATAATTTTTAAAGTTATCTCCGGGTTACCTTTCTTCAACAAAAACCTTTTAAATGGGATTTATTAACCTAGAAGTAAATGAATGAGAGCTAAGGAAATTTTAAAAAATGAAACTTTTAGGCGGGAAAACTTATTATGAAGTTACGTCTTAAGAACGTTTTATTGGAATTGCGTTCTTGTTTATCAGTGTGATACTGTGAATAAGTAATAAATTATTGTGCTGTGTGCAAGTTGCATTGTATATTTGATTACAGTATGCAAAAAGAATCTGAGGGTAAAACTGAAACAAATTCTCGCGTGACATTATAAAGGGGGAAAAAAGATAGTGCAGTTTGGAACTTTTTTTTATACACAATATGAAAGTAGTGAATTTGCCTAATGCAATTCCTGCAAGAATAGAATTAGCACACCAACAGGTAAGCAATAAAGCTATTAAGTTACATAGCCTAATCAATAAAATGGTGAGTAGCTCAACAATGAAGCCTTTATCATTTTACGTTTTTTTCGCCAAAGTTTCTACTGTACCTATGTAAGCCAGACGAAAGTCCGATATTTGTTGTGTGGCAATTGCAAAAATTAATGACTTAAGGGGCGGGGCGGTTCACCTGAAACGTCATAATTTTAAATATTGGTTATATGTGTTTGTACGAGATTATGTTCGCTGACTTGTGGACATAAATTGTGACAATTTTTTGCTCATGAAAATTTTGTACTTTTTGCAGTTATTGCAAAATGGTATGTGAAAGGCGAAAATTAGCGTGTCACAGTTTTATGCATACCATGAAAACCAACTGACATACAAAAATGAAATAATTCACACGCTGATGAATGATGTCACAGGCTGCGCAATCTGCTATACAAAAACATAAAATTAAACCTTTTTCATATTTTAAACAAATTTTCTATTTTACAAAAACGTTTTTAAATTGTATTACATGCATTAAGCTGATATCCCTCCTTTTCAGTGTAAGGTTATGTATGTTGCTTGTATTACAGCTAAATACCAATTTACCAATCTAGTGATTGAGGTAAATCAGTTTGTTTTCACCCATACATACTTAGAAGAAACTATGTATGTTAATGCAATATACTGCTGTTTATAGTTCAATATATTTTAATTTTTTTATATTTCTTTGAAATTATTTGCTCGCATATTTGCGTACTGTATGAACCAATTTTTTTACTTAACAATATTTGTTGAACATTTATGAAGATTAAAAGTGCATAAAATTCTTATTTGTATTTGTTTCTTTATTCACAAATATCAAAGAAAATTATTCATATCTGTTTCGTTAAGGAAAAATCTTTATTCACACAACCCTAAAATTAATGCATAAAATAGGCATGTCTTTAAATATGAGCAGATATGAATTTCCACACAACACATTACGTATTCTATGTCGTACTAAAAACTATTTGTTCGGTTACAAAAATTTCAGTTTTTTTTGTTAGTGGCAACATGTCAACACAATTCAATGTTTGTGTTTACAGTACTGCTACTGTTCGACGTTCATAAATTGTTTCCTGAAACCAGATGAACGATAGCTAAACATATTTGAAACAATAACTGTGACATTAACCATATGTACCAAAATTATTACGTCCACTTTTGTGATGTTAGGGAATGTGTTGCGAGGTTATGATCTATGATACTTTTGGTTACACTTATTGGTAACAAGAAATGTACCAAATGTAAGTTTAAAAAATATTTTTGACATTGGCCGTAATATTTTAACTTGACTTTAATAACAGTGCATGTGAGTTTTTTTACATTGATGCGTTGCTATCTCGGCAACCATGTAGAGCATTCGTGCACAATTTTTTCCAATTTTTTTTTCTATTTAATCATTTTTTCGTAACTGCAAATTTTTGTAAGTCGCAGGTTTTGCAACTCGGAGGATTATTGTAGTTAAGTTTTCTTTAAAGTGCATACATGTTACGATATACAACTTTGTGTGTTTTGAACTGGTACTTTCACTTCTAGAGGAGTGTGGGCACAAAATCTACCCATCACATGTGATACAAGCTTCTGGACCATTGTTAGTCATTGGTGTTATATAAAGTGTTATGGGCCTCGTCTACGTGATTGTTGAACAGTGTAACAGTGTTCTTTTTTGGTTATGTGTTCCCAATGCATTTCCTGCAAAAGAATACTGTAAAACCCTGTTAACACGTTTGTGATGGGATGTAAATAAATAATTCTTATTAACAAGGAAAACTTCTTAAAATTACATGGTCGTAAGGTGCGATATTGTTAAACAGGAAACTTCTTAAATGGGAAACTTCTTAGAATTTCACTGTATTTGAGAGGAGGGATTGTAAGCACTTTCAAATTATTAGGTGTATTTAAACATGTTTGTAGCCCTCTAACAACAATAAAGAGTGGCCAGTTTTTTTGCACGGTTATACCTCAGAATCTAATATTTAGATTGTAGTGACACTGGTTGTATTTGCAGATATTCCAAAAATATATAATTAACACAATTACTCTTGTGCTTAGTTACATAGTTGCAGCAGTACAAAAGAAATACAGTAGAACTTCTACCATTGTTTCTCAGGGGATTGACAAAAAATTTCAGTACATACAGACAATTAATGGATGTGGACTTGAAATGCAGACAAATAAGAATTGGGACCACAGAAAGATTTCCATAGATGCAGACATTCAGTACATGGTTCAATAGATAGAGATTCTACTGTACTATTCTTGAGTTCATCATGTTTGTATGATATTGTATTGAGGTGGTATTGGTATGCAAGTGTTGTCATTTTTGCTTCTTAGCCTCCAACGTGTAAAATGAAGTGTTAGTATAGGTGGTGCTGTTGATTTCTGTAGTGTTTCACCAGTTGTGCACCAGCTTCTCTCTCAAAGTTATAACCTTCTGTGCTATAAGTAGACTACCATCCGCTTGTAGGCTCTTTGTTGGTTCAGCTGTCCAGAGGTTCACTGGACGTTTGTTGAAACTAGTTTTAATTTGAACACATTGCGTGCAGCTCACGAATGATTAGTAAACTGTTCAGCTCACAATTTTGTACGCAACCTTATAGCTGCTTAATTCTAGGGATTTTTAGTAACGCCATCACTTTTAACGTAAATCCAGCAGTGTCATAAAGCTTTTTTTGGCAGTTGAATGCGTAGCATGTTTCAGGACCAGAGCATTTTCGCGACTCCAGTAACAGTAGTGTTCGCAAACACACTGCAAATAGTTTGCTGCCGTTTGCAGTTTTTGGTTACCTGAGTAGCCAGGTAGGTTACAATATTCGTTTACAGGGAGAGAATGTAGTTCAGCAATTTCTGTTTGTGTATAATGCGCAGGCAGACCTGAATTTGCAATTAGAGCAAAGTGCAGTAGTTCACGTCAGAGCAGACTATTTTCAGGTTAGCTTATGAAAAAAAAAAATTTGTAAAATAACAATTTCAATAACTATGATACAGAATGACACATGTTTCTGTCTTTCATGTTAAATGTTTCTTCCAGCACAAAAATAGTGGTTCCAATTTGCTAAAAATTTGTTTTCTCTTCATATTGTGGTCAGTGTATCTGAAATTCCAATAATATCACTGACTAAAATAAAACAAGAATCAATTTTGAAATTCCCATTCGACTCTGGAAGTTTAGGCAACAAATGTTCATATTTACGCTTGCTTGTAACTGCATATGTTCTGCTGCAAATACTTGTAACCAGTCTATTACCATTTCAATCGTGAAAAAATACGTACAGTATTTAGTTATTCTAACGTGTCAAAGTAAAGACTGAAACATGTAGACAGAGATGCACAAGTACTTACAGAAACAGTAGACCACGAAACACTGATGGACAACACATTTTTGCACTGTCGCGACGTTACGTTGGCTAGGCCAGCTTCCTCAAGCAGCGAGTGAATGTGCACTGCAGTGTACCGCGTACTGTATTCAAACAGTACCCCAGCACAATAGTACAATAATAGAATTAAAGCAGAATGGGTTGTCACATATAGAGCGGGGAAGGAGGGATTCAAACATTGGAGATACTAGACTATCAAGGCAGGAACACACAAACTGTTAAATGCAAAATTTATATTGAGCGCTTCATTTACATGGGTTAACATGTCAGCCAAACAAAGAAATCACAGATCAAGTCGAACAGTGGAAAGGGGCCTACCCGAGCTGGTTTAATTAATTGATAAGTCCAGTTGAGTCCATTCTTACCATCGTCCTGGCTGGAACCGAAGTAGGAGAGGTGCGAGAGTCCCGCTAGCGACATGATCCGAGAATGCACAGGCCGCGAAGGATGACGAGCAGGGGAGGAGGAGGGGGAAAGGGAGGCCTGCACGTGCACACGTCAGTAGTGGGAGGAGAGGGCATCGAGGATAGCAGTGCACATGGCATCTGCGGCGAGAACAACAGTCAAAAGGCTGTGATTTCAAATGCTCACAGTCTTAGCTCACTCAGGCTACAGCCCATCATAGCAGTATGGAAGATGGTCAACTATGGTTGGTAACTATCGCACCTAGCAGCCGAGGGACAAACTAAGGTGTAGTGGAAAATTTGAAAAGTTTTCGAATGTTGAGACCTGGTGGTAATCTGGATTTTGTGATATACTTATGGGCTAGTTCCCAGCGCCTTAGTTATTCACTATTGTCTGAAGGTGGCAAGGCTGTTACCACTCTGGTGTTGAACAGGTATTAAAAGAGAGTTTGTAGAAGGCTGCATGTGCAGCAATTGTTTTATCTTGAAGGTTTAGACTGGAACTAGCTATTGCTTGTTTAGTATCAGCCCTGTGGCCATTCATCCTGCAGCCTCCCACAAACTTTATTTTGATGCCTGTTACACCAGAATGGTGAGAGCCTTACAACATTCAGACAACAGTGCAGAACTTAGCTGATGGGAACCATCCCATCGGTGTATTACAAAATCCAGACAACCACCAGGCCTCAACATCCGATAACTTAAATTTTTTGTCACACCCTAGTTTGTCCCTTGGCCGCTACGTGTACTAGTTACCAACCATTGCTTACCATTCACCATACTACAGTGTGCAATCACTCGCAGCCCAAGGAAGCTTACTGAATGTCTCATTATTGGCAAACAGACAAGAAAACTAGTTAATAAATATTTGTTAATGCAATAAACCTGAACAAACCTATGTGAAATAAATACGCGTTAAGTCTGTTTCATGATGGTATATGGCTTTATAGTAATTAAAATGTTTTGTATAACTTTTGTTTGCTGTAAAAGTGAAATGTACTACGAAATTATTGTTCTGCAATTAATTTTTGCCTTTTACAAAACCATCTTTTGCTTTCATTGTTAAAAACAGTCTCAAAAAATTTCTCTGCGCCACAAACTCTCGTTATTTTGTCTTCTATAAACACTTTCCAGCAACTATTATCAGTTTAAAATTATTGTAATCCATTTTGTAATCATTAAGTTAAGGGGAATCTTAAGCAATTTTATTGAATTTTCTGTTTTTGGCCATAGCTAATTGTAGTATTACATATTAAAATTTTTTCTTCGACAAAGCATAGGCTATGTTCTTGGTAAACTGCTTGACATAAATAACAATGGAAACTTTCATTAATATGTCATCCAGAATCATTGAAAGAGAATTCTTGAAAGTTCACCTATAATTCTCTTGCAATGATTCTGCATGACAAGTAAATTAAATATTCAATTATTATTTATGTTGATAGTTTACCAAGCGTATAACCTATACTTTGTGGAAAAGAAAATTTTGTTTATAAAAAAATGTTATGGCCCAAAAACTGAAAATACAATTTTTTTTAATTTGTCTAATAATACCCTTAAGATTGCTCTGCACCTAAGAATTCATAATTTTATTATAGTACAATACACTGTCAAACTCTTACACATGACGTTAATTTTAATTTCCTACAAAGAAAATATATTCCTGCTCCATTGTTTTCGTACAAGGGTATGTCAAAAGTAGCGATTTAACTATTTTTGCCCTCTTTCCTATAGTAAAGACTTTACGTAATACGATATGACTGAAATACTAATTTAGAATGAAAATAAATGTATTAACCTGCAGAATTACAAATTTATAATTTCACGGAAAAATTATTTGTATTGAAAAAAAAATTCTTGCATATACTGTGTTTACTTAAATTATCACATGTTTTTAACCCAAGTTTTTGGCCCCAAAAGAGGAAAGGTGCGTCCCATTACGAGATTTTTCAAAAAAAAAAAAAAAAAAAAAAAAAAAAAAAAAAAAAAAAAAAAAAAAAAAAAAAAAAAAAAAAAAAAAAAAAAAAAAAAAAAAAAAAAAAAAAAAAA
>PNEQ01001591.1:0-20672 GCA_003012365.1 Medauroidea extradentata | reverse complement strand
CCCTATCTCTTCACCTGACCCGAACCATAGTCCCTCCAAAACCGCGGAGGCACCAGAGACAACAGTGAGAAACCCCTTTACTGCCGCCAGGCAGCAGGAACGTGACGCAGCAGCCCGGCAACGTAGAGAGCAGCGGGAGCAGGCAGAGGCTCATAGGAGATGGGCCTTCCCCGATTTTGATCGGTGGGAAGAGTCTCACTAACGACCCCACCATCCCACCTCTACCCCACTCATTGTTGAGACCCTCAGTAGGTGGCCAAGTGAACTCATTGAAATAGACCTAGCGGTCCATCTCATTGTCGTACCCCGGGCACTACCCACCGAGGCGGTGTCAACAATGGCTAGCAGGCAACAATGGTCAGCCAAGCAGGACGAGCGCAGGAAGGGCTCGACTGCACCAGGGGTGGCAGCTTAGGTAGGAACGTAATTGTTGAGACCCCGGTGCAACAATGTTTCAAGAAATTAAGTTTTTCGTCACAAATGAAAACGAGTGCCCCGTTTATTTTAATAAAATTTACGGTACAAAATTTTGATGAGCGTCATTCATAATAAAGGACACTTCGCAGCGAAGCGGCGATCGATGCGAGCGCATGCCGAGATACTATGTCTCGCCAACCTACAACTCTCGGGCGGAGAAAACGAGGATCTAAGTACCGTACTACACATTCCTGTGTCTACCGTCTAGTGCTAGACTGGCAGACAACAGCGCACAGGAATGCGATGACCTTGCAAGCAGCTGTTGTTGCCCGGCGTTGCCGTGTAGTGCGCGGCGTCCCTCTGTCCGGTGTTGCCAAGTCGCGCACACCTGCCGCCAAATGGAGATATCGCCAGCCGCAGCCGCCGCCGTGTATTTCCTTGGCTCTTGGGCGCGCGGAGGGCAGCAGTAGCCAATGTTATTCGTTTATGTGTCTATTATGATGTTTAAATGCCGGTAATAAATGCATTGAAAATATATAAACAAAATTTTTAATGTTCAGGCAAAGGAAAAAAATATTTTTCTGTCTGGAATTCCAAACATAGTAATTTACTTTTTTTTTCAAGATTTTGTACCTTCAAAACCATAACTCGTCTTATATGCGGGGTCATCCTATATGTCGACAAATGCGGTACAATTTCTGAACGTGCCATTATTAAAAGGCACTAGTACCAAGCACAGTACAGAGCAAAGGTTTAACTTGCAGAGAAGTCCTAGCGAAGTATATGCTCGTTTTTCGAAGCTTCAAATAAATGAGCGCAATTTAAACATGTGAAAATAAACTGTTTGTTCCTACATGGCGCTCAACTGCCCACTTACAAAATCTGTGACCCTTTGTTAAATTCCGTAACTTTGTCGTGGCTTCCGTGACCTCATTTAAATTCCGTAACTTTTTCGTGGCTTCCGTGACCTAGTTTAAATTCCGTGACATTTTTGGAAGTGAACTCATTTAAATTCTGTGACTTTTTTGGTGACTTCTGTTACCGGTAGATAACCTGATTATTTAAATAAGAATATTGATGGAACTAAAATTCATTAACAGGAAAAAGAAATAATACACGTAAAGGGAACAAATTTTCGAGAATCTACTGCATTGCAAGGGAAAAAATACGACATAATAGACAAATGGTTGTGTTTCAGGAATAAGAAACGTGAAATATATTTAGAGACTAAGAAGAGAATTCTTGTGAACATCTATTAATAAACATATCACTATTTAAAACTGCAACAAGTTACTCCTCTTGAAATTTGTATTGAAGATGTTTCATCCTATAAAACACATTCCAAATATTAAATTCAACTTAATAACAAACAGAACCCTTATTTTAACGTACGTTGTACAGTAAAATAAATGGAAGAAGAGAGAAAATTTAGGGAAACACACTACCATTCACTGCAAAACCAGCAAATGTTTGACTACTACAGCTGACGGTACACTGTAGCCTCTGACCCCACCCCCCAACCCACTGTAGTACACAGTATCCCTCTGCAAATCCTGATAATACATAAAATATAAAATAAATTTTGAAGCAGTGAAGGTAAGTAAGCAAAATATGTGTGGGCCCACTGGTATGGTTGTAGATATTGCCAGATTAAAACGGTACTGCAGTGTGGTTGAAGAAAAATACAGTATTTACGCAAATATAACACCCGCCCATGTATAACACCCTCCCCAATTTTCACTTTCATACATTAAAAAAATAAAATATTCGTGTATAACAGCCCCAGCAAAAAAGAACTCCGTTCTAGCCATTAACGTGGACCATTGAAAATCCAAGAAAACAATAAAGTGATCCAAGTTAATATTTTAAAGTAATATTTTTCTAAAAACATTTTCAGAAAGAAAGACGTATCTTAGGGTACAAGTGGTGTGTCTTCGCTACATACTCTTCAGCAGTTGCGGCTGTTGCATACGAGCGTATTGCAGAGTGGAATATCTGCTGCGAAGATATTCTTTGGTCGAAACTCCGATGACGTCGACGTGTTGTTTGTATGGCAGCAAGCTACGAAACATGTGGCCGTAGTAAAAAAGCGATGAAAGTGCGGAATAGTTACACCGCAGGATTTGAATTACAAGACGTGTGATATGCAGACGAAAACTGTAAAAGAACTGTTTAAAGAAACAGAAAGTTTACCGTCAGTACACAATGCAAATGCGTGGCGAGAGGGAGTTATTTTATCAACACAAATGTACTTATGCAGGCAGTGTAACTCATTGTTTTCCAATTTTTCTGTTCACTTCGGTTCTGTGAGTGCTCACTATCCAATTCCAATGTAGGATCTGAATAAATAAATATTGCCTAAATAAACGACTGAAGGGGAACATGGCGGCCGCCATATTTGTTTACGACGTGAGTACCGGTTATGTTTGGGTTATGTACTGAATTTTGTTATTTAAAAAATATATTTTGAAGGGATCGTTCAACGCATTATTCATAACAGTGTTCATTCTCTAGAGTTAACATAGTAGGCTATAACAATGTCTTTTAGATACAAAAATTTTTTATTCAATTTGTCTTGTGTATAACAGCCTCCTCATTTATTGACATAGGTTTTCAGTAAAAAATGGTGGTTTTATACACGCGTAAATACGGTATATTACATGTATGTTAAGAAGCATAGTTGCAATATATACACACTAGATGATAAATCTGAAATATTTATTTTCTTAGTTGGATTGAGACGAAACAAAAATAAACTGTCAGGTGCATTTCCTACACATGTACATATATACTAAAATTCACACTATTCTCTCACCCGAAAACAAAGACGTATTTTGGCAATAATCAATAGTATCCTTATGGTTCGCGGAATATTCCTACTTGTTGAATGAAGTTAATGTAAAATCTGGATTCCTTAAATATTAAAGCCTCTGCAAAGCTCAATACGTCGGTAAAGTCTAAAACATTAAATACTCATGCCTCTGGGTATGAATTAACTGAAACTGGCAAAAATAAAAAAAGTGCTCAACATGGCTAGAGGCGGCACAGCTACACACTTAAAATTAGGTATTAGAATGCTAAGTCGTCGTATAAAATGTTCAGTTAGTCACATTTGAAAGCAAAGAATAATATAGCTGACACCGGAAAATGTTAATAAAATACAGATTGTAAAACGTTCAGATAGCTTACGAATTCTCTTACAATGCCTGGAGGCTCACTAATAAATTAATTAGCTATCTGGTAATAGAGAAAAAAAATATAATGCCTCTTCTCAAATAGTAGAATTTACTTCATACTAGACTATACACCCTCCCTTTGGTGTACTAATTATTTAGGATGGGATCTGCCATAGGTCTACATCTTAAGAGTTCAGGGAGCAAGAAAGATTAATGCTTCGGTGAACTAATTTCAAAGTACCCGCAAGGACCACGAGGTGTCAAACCTCAAAGCTTGGAGGAAGCAAATATTGCATAGCATGTACAATTGTTCCATAATTTCATTTACCGGTAAAAACAGCACACAAAAATTACAGAAAATAAAAATAAACCTGGTGAGAGAGATAGTAATGGCTATAATAAATAAAAACTTCAAAGTAGCAACAAATAATTAGTTAATCAGCATATTAAATAGGGACTAAAATGTCAATGTAAAAAACAATTAAATAAACAATAAACCATTCCACAAAATCGAAGCTCATCATCTTGCAGTGTCCAATTAAGAATAAATATTAATTAAAATCAATAGCTCACTGTAATACCATTACACCACCAAAGATGACAGCTGTCAGCACACAGGCCGCACGTAACTATGTTTGTTACAATGTGAACCAAATTCACTATACGAAAAAATAAAAATTAAACATCAGGTTAATTTCAGTCCCAAATATGTTAAATAACATGCCGTCAATAATGTACAACACAAACTGTACATGTCCTCACAACCTGTGATACTTGCTGAAGTTATGCGAGACAGACTGATGTAACAATTAGTGGGTTTTTCAAGTTTTGTTTGCACACAAACCCCCGTACTAATTATTCATACCAAAATTTGTTTCAATAGTATAAAATGAACATTTAAATTGTTCAATTGCACTTACAAATTTCAAATCTTCACATACAAAAAAAAAATTCCAAGAGTGTAGGTCAATATTATTTTCATAACAGACTACTGTATTTTTTAAACGTGCTACTGCACATACGTGTTAACCAGTAGGACTGAACGAACACTGGCTTGCATGACTGCACAAAGCAGGGCACAATTAAATGCACATGCCGACGTCAAATTCCTTAAGTTAACAAAGACAACAGCACCGGGGTAGGTAGAGACATACAGAGGAAGAGAGCCAGTTACCTTGAAGGGCCTGCTGGTGCTGGTTGTAGAAGCGCGGTGGCACATGAGCCATGTTCATGAACATGCCAACAGGCACCGGGATGTTGGACATGGCTGCCTGCGCTCGCTCTGGAGAGATGTAACTGATAGGGTCGTGCGTGCGGGCATACAAGTCCACTGCCACACCTCCTCCTAGTCAAACCACACACTTCACTATACAACCCTACAATAAGCAAACTGCCTATGACAAACAATGCAGGCAGGAGAGGAAGGAACACACAAGAAAGTTTTCTGAGATTTACCAAATTCATACAAAGATACTAAATGACTGTAGGTCAATAACTTCAGTAATCAATGCTAAGAAGTTAGTGGGGTCAATTCTGTCGACTTGAAAAAAAAAAAAAAAAAAATATATATATATATATATATATATATATATATATATATATATATACACACACACATACAACACAATAAACTTGCACGCAAGAATGGATTAACGAGACCACACAAGAATGGATTAACGAAATTTCAACCTAATTTTTTCTCGTGTTTGCCACACCCTGGCAATTTTTTATTTATTTTTGTGAAAAATTTGTGAAAGTCTGTATTTGAGGACAAAACCATAAGTCTTAATGGTATTTGAGTTAAATATAAATAAAGTCTATTTTTTTTAACATTTTTATATTAACAAATGTGCTATTTTTGGGTAAACTGTGTTACCGGATTATCCGTGTGTTGCGCGGCACCAATTAACACGGATAATCAGGCGATTACTATATAGGTGATTCGGAATAAAGTGAACACTCAAAAAAGCCCTGATTAACTTCTATTTCCTGCCAGTTTATATCTTCCCGCCGATGTTAACACAAATAATGCCACGTACTTTTATTTACATAGGGTCGTGCAATGTTTACAACTACATTAAACTGCTCCGATAAATTTTAGCTACAATATCTACTCATTAAATGCACGGGGGCTGAATGTAAGATACAAAAAAAGTAATCTTAGTTATAAATACCTGCGAGTTAATGTCTGGTTTCTGTCCATTGACTAATCTAAACAACACGCACTATTGCAGTTACGAATCTTGTAAATGAGGGCATATTTTATTTTAATTTGTAACGCAAAACCGCCACTACAACAGACATGACACACGCTATTCAATAATTCAAGTTTCGTTCAGTTCTACTGCCACGAACAACGACACACTTCAGAAACAATAAATAACGTATTTTCTTAACATGCGAAATAAAAAGGACGTTGTTTTTAGGCTAGCAAACGTAAAACATAATATACAGATTACCAATGGTTTCACATCATTTTGGCAATGATACTCAAAGTAATTTCCAATACTTTTGAATGTGTATATACACAAAACGGGCAAATGCACGCAAATGATGCAACCAAATATGCAACTTGGCTGCGAGAACCTAACTCTGATGCCACCTGTTGGTGGAGTTTTGAACTGTCTGAAGCGCGGAGCAAGCGATAACGGCCACGGCGACTCAAGGTTGACGATAGCGTCACATAATTCTCGCGCCAATGGAGTCTAATTATAATGTATGTATGAACGTCAATAAGATCATAAGTAAATATTTTGAAGTATATTAAATACAGACAGGTCGAGTTCATCATATGTTCTTTCACTAATGTTGTATTCAAATAGGAAAATACACGGAACTACGTACAATAAATCGCTACCAACCATACAAGCAGTCAAGTAACTCTTGTTAGTGGTGATGTATATGCAATAACGGCTAGTGATTTTTTTCAAAGGTTAAATCTTTAGTGCTCACTTTATTCCGAATGGCCTATATCTGTGTGCACGTGTGTGTAAATACATATATATGTTACAGTATATAGAAATCTAATAACGATCCATTTTATAACGACTTCCCGTCTATAACAACCCAACATCAACGAACCTTAAAAAAGTTTTTATACAAAGTTGAAAATTTGAAGAAAATCGGTTGAAAACACGTTTGTGCACGTCACATTGTGTTTCTCATGACGAGCGCCCTATAGGATGGGATGGTTCCATTATTTGCCGGTTACAATTCTCTGTTCCAGTTCCTTGATTCGATTCTCCGTTTCCGATACTATTTTATCACACTTTGTTTTCAGTCTTCATTACGTGTTGCAAAACATGTTTTTGACGGTTTGACGTACTTTTAGATACACCTTTCGATATTCATGACATGCTGTACAGCAATTGCATATTTTGCATCACAATTATCAATTTTGAAATGATCCAAACTTCAGACACGATTAATTTAGTAATATATTATCTTTCTCACGTGGCACTAGACATACACAAAAGTGATTACGACCATAGCACAATTTATACTGTATATAGCAAAGACTTGTAAAAAAAAACAAAATTATAAGATGACATTCAACTACAGCGAAACATTCTTTGCCATCTTGGATGTATATAAACTTTGTAATACTATTTATTTGAAAATCCTATTAAATACATTATAAGTTCAGCAAATTCAGTTAATGAAAATATGACATTATTGTTAAATTTAATATTTCTGGTATATCATCTTCGATGCCCTACTATTGTTGCATGTATAGGTTTAAAATTTATAAAATTAAAGATGGTGTCGCAAGTTGAACCATTCTCGATGGGTTTATGTCACTGGCAATTACGCTATCATCCTAAGATTTTGTTTTTCTAAATGAGCCTGCCCTTTTCGCATAGATAAAGAAGCTGTGTTGTTATTTTCTTGCTGCTAAATGGCTGCCGTGATATTTGTTTATTTACCATGTAAGGTGGATGGGCACCTGGCTTCTATTATTTTTTTCTTTAAAATTATATATATACATGTGTCAATGCCTATTGTAGTGTGCTAATCACAGAGTTAGCCTATTGTTAGTTTTAGTGGATTTTGCTTACATTAGGATGATAAATGTGAATTTAACGATTATGTTTTAAACTGCATATGAATCTGTTCATTTACAGTATTGCAACACTATTCTTTTGTTAGTACCATGTGGTCAGATTTTGTCTAGGTAAGAGTTTGTTGTAAAGTTTAGATCTCTGAAGAATATTCATTTTTTTACTACGTATAAGTACGGTATATTATTATTGTAACATCACACAAAATTTAAAGGCGCCACATCGAGTTTGGTATCACACAAAGCAAAATCTAATACTCTGAAGACTATCTATATCACTTTCTTTTGTGTTATGCACATGTTAAACTTTACTAGCATTTATTTAAATTGCTGTGTCTGGGAAGAAGTGATGATCATTAGTGTAGCCGACAAGCTGGCGCCGGCAAAGGCTGGGCTGAAGGGAGCCTCACCAAGTATGGTCACAAATGTGCTGATTGGCCGAACTGCAACTCTGGAAATTTTGGAGCAGTGTGCCATCTAACCAGTCTTTGTCAATGATTGTCATCATATTTGTTTAGACAATTTTGTTGCATTACATTCAGAATCAAAATAAATACTTATACACTATGCTGGACAGCTACTAATGCCTATATCCCCAAAATAAAAACTACAAATACTGTATTTCATCGAGTAATCGCCACACCGCACTGTTTTGTTTACATTTCTGGACCAGAGATGTTAACTATGTTCAAGTCCGAAGTACGACACTATTAGAACAAAATGGGTGCCCTAAGAATGGATTATAATTAGTGCCAAAATATTCCACTGGAAAGAATGTGGAACATCAAAGCGCTACTAGTTTAACAGTCCGCCATCTTTAGTGTTTGTCTCACGCGTGGACTTTCTCAACTGAACGTAGCGTATCTATGAAGTCTCAAAATATAAACAAAGTTTGTAAACACTGCAACGGTAGCGAATAAGTAATAAAACTGTTCCGTCGTTATTGTAAATCACCTTCAAAGTCACAAATAATTCAAAATGTAAGTCAGCTAAGCAAAAAAAATTGATTTTTTTTAATGTACGACTCACAGAAGCCGAAAACAAAAACTTCAAGAGAAACGGGACTCGGAAATCTACTGCATTGATCTGTTTTCTAATAACTAAAAGTGCCTATTTACAGGTCAATTTTTATTCACAATCTTTGCTATACTTCATATCATATTAATCTGGATAAATCTGACAGCAAGTTATGGGCAATAATTTGAAATATTTTGTTACTTGTGTCACTATACAAGACAAACTTTGCAGTACAAATGATAAAATGGATACCTCAGGTTCATTTTAGTGCTAAAAATGTCTTGCAATGTGCAACAAATCACAAAATATTCAAAATTACTGGCCATAAGTTGCTGTCACATTTATCCAAACATATGAAATGGAGTATACATAAGTACCGGTAAATACTGCTGATCACAAAATGTGTTCCCACTAAATGTGCATATTGAATTATGCACGAACTTAGGTTCCCAAAAAAAACCAACCTAACCGCAAGGTCTAGTAAGGTAAATAAATTTAGTCTAACTTCACAGATCTTGTTTTCCTGCATGTACTAACAGGCCTATATGTGTGTTTTATGTATGTAACCTAGTTAACGTAATTTAATTTCTTTCAAATGGACTATGAGGGTTTTACGTAAAAGAAAATGAAATGAGTTAAAAAACTTACAAGAATAACCTTAGAATTGGAATCGAAGAATCGAATCCCAATTTTAAGAATCAATGTCGGAATCTGTGTATTTTAGGAATCTGCCAAACACTACAACAAACCAAACAAGTTTTATTTACATGTTGAAAACCTACACATTTATTACATTTGACAGTTTGTGTAGGCCAATACAAAACGCAAATAATGCAATTAGGGATACTAATGTAGGCCTGTAATACAAATCTGTCTAGGACAATATGTTAATTATTTTAAAAATGCTGTAAAATCAGATATCTTGTAGGGGAAGATTGAAAAATTCTGCCATTAATTAGGTTGCGTTGACCCTTCATACAACGACCCTATTCCCAGAAACCATGAGGAGTCATAGTAGGTATATCTCTATCCTTGCTCCCACCATGGCTCAAAGTAGGCAGCAACCTTAAAATATGAATTGACTAACAAAAGCACAAATGGGAAACAATTTGAAAATAGCAGACAGTATACAAACAGTCCTAGCAAATATTTACTTTTTTTTAATGCTTCCTTGTTTCTAATTTTCAAAAACAAAGAATCCAAAAATTAAGAAAAGCTTGCAATGCTAGGACATTTTTTGTTATAAGTATGACTAGGCTTCAAAACATAAATAAAGACAGAATGAGAATGAAACAACATAAAACTTGTAAGGCAATCACCTGGGCGAGGATAATAGTTGTTGGCAGGTGTGCCGTTCATGTGGCCCGTGCGGTCATATACACTGCCAGGTACGAGGGCCTCTCGGGCATCATAGATAGAGGTAGACATGAAGTGAGTTCCTGGATTGGCTGCATTCACCAGCTTCTTGGGCTTTGAGAACTGGATCAGGGACTCCTTCAAGTTGTTCAAAGGGCCCTCCACCAATACCTTCTGTTCCTTGTAGAAGTTCAGCAAATGGTTCCATAGAGGTTGCTACAAACACACACAACCAGCTTACAAATTACGTAAATATTTACTCCTATATCAACACTTACAACAATGTGAAAAAATTCATTTTACAAATGCAAAAGATTAGCTTCATATATGTTGATACAGCGATCTCTCAGTTTAAAGTCTTCCAGTTTAAAGATTCTTACCTTTAACAAACTTTGTTTTTGGTCCCCTCTGAAGTCCCAACATACTTTTATCATTCAGTTTAAAAACTCAAATTTAAGGACAATTTTTTCCAGTCCCTTAAGAGTCGTTAAACCGAGAGATTACTGTATTTATCTTAGGAAGACAGGTAACATATTTGGAAAAACTAAGGAAACTATCTTAAGACTTGCAAGCACTCTACTACTCGACCACGACAACTAGTCCCGTGAGAGAAAAGCGTACTACCACGTGTTGTCCTTGACCACCGCGCGCAACTGGTGTGGCGCACCACAGCACCGGCCATAATACTGTCGCACAGGCAGCTGGCTTTGTTTTCGCCATGCTACGTCTCCACTGACCGTGTGCCATGAACTCATGTCCGGCGCAGTACATTTCCCCTCCCCGTGACGAGTCTACCTACTACTAGCGCCATTCTTCTTCCCCTCACGGGAGGACTAGTTGTCGTGGCCGAGTAGTAGTAAACAATCTGCCAATATTTTGATGTATATTACCAATGTAGCACCCAGTTACTACTGTACTAAACTCTGAATAAAAGTCAATACTGTACTTTATAATGTTCTTGTGCAATATTACCATAACACTGATACTGCAGCATTCACTCCCCACCTCTTATAAAACAATCCTGGTTACAATCTACAAACACAAAAAAACTTTTCACTTAACCACTAATACATATCTGTTCATAAGTCTCACATGCAGTATTATTTTCAAACAAAATTAATATGAAATATGCACATACATCCATATGCACACATGCATACATATAGAGATACATATAAACACAGAGTACCCCTACACATTTGCTTAAACCAAATACTAACATTACTTCAGTTTCAGTGAACCTGTGTGGTGAGCTGGTGATTGCCAGACATAAGATATTTTCTTCAGATACTCAAAACAACTGGTACAGTCGGGATGACAATAAAAGTAATCCTTTCTCGTTTCTGACTTATGTTACCGCAAACCACCAAGACGCTGAACTGTTATCAAAAATATTCCGATCACAAATGCCAACATAAAGTTAACCAATAACAGGAAGGGGAGGAAACAAGCAACATAAGGGTGATTGCACAGATAAATTAAGCCATAAAGAAGGACGGCGTGGTAACAAAGGATGCAACAAAGTTATTCTTTCTCTGTCTACTGCGACAAATCAGCAGTTACTGGTTTCAAAATATGTAAAGTGACTGCAAACTACTGTATCATAGTATATACTGAAAATTGTGACATACCATAGCACTATCATTTAACAAGCAGGTTCTTTTCACTTGGCCAAACTAGCAAAATGAGGGCACAACATACTGTATTTTACTCATTATCACCACATGATTTTGACAAAATTTTTGGCCCAAAATTTTTTTTTTCCTTTCAAGATATTTTGGTGTAAAATAAAGAATAAACATGAACATTTTTCATATTTATTCATCTATAGTGTAGTCCTTTCTACAAAAATATGGGAAAGATTTCTGATGTGCACAGTACAAATAAAAAACTGACTAGGCAGACTCCTTAATCCATTCACACAGGTCACTATATTATTGTGCCACCGGTTGAAAAAGACACAGGTGAGGCCATAGTGTGGGTTTCCTTAAATACTTTTTTAAGCCTTTCAAAATAAGGCTGCAGGCACTATGCAATTGGTGGCCACTATTTAAGTAAACAAGGTAAAAAAATATATGCCAACAGCACTTGGACTTCCTGTTGCCTCTCAAGAAAACTACTGTACAATGGTTCCAGTGGCATAAGTAACGCAGTTTGGACGATGGTTTTTTAATTCATCTGTTAAGTATAGTACCGAAGCACATACAGGGACATAAATCTGCAATACAAAGTATCTAGTATTGTGCCATTTATTAGCTAAAACTATTATTATTTGTATTTTTCCAGCACATGTTTTATTATTTCTAGTATAAAAGTGATTTATTAAATGAATTTAAACTTTATTATTAATTCACGAGTACAACGATTATGAATTTTCATGCAGTATTTTCCCTGCTATTTGTACATTTTATTTTCACATCCCAGTCCAAGCAAAGCGACCAGAGGCTTGCTTCACGGGCTAGCTCGCCACCGCGACCAGTAAGATTTAAGTTTTAATACTACCCACAGGAAATACAAGACGTCCTTGCAGGCACATTCTCACTGTGGTAGCATCCTCGTGTCACCCGCGTCTTTGCATGAGAGCAATTAGTGCAAGCCCGCATTTTAGCTTGGATGCAGGAGTAAAAGTCACCATCCCGCCGCATGCAGCATCTCGGTGCACGGAGTACTTTTCCTTTAACACCCTTTTGGACAGCTGCACACCATCTGTCTGCCACATAGTAAATTAACTGACGTCACCACGCTTACTGTATCACGTCTCCTTTACCGCATTGTGAAAGCCACTTCCGAAGAAATATGACGTGTCTCAGCTTTGCTCCTGTTTGTAGAAATATGTTAGTCTTTGGAACCTAATTCCCATCATGTTAATTTATTTTACTATCACGTCATACAGTGTTAGTTTTATTTTAAATATATTAGCGAGTGAATTTTGAGGCAATTACAGTATTACAATATTAAACTTTCAGTATACTTCAAGAAGCAAGCCATTTAATCGACCCTCCTTTGGTAAGTCTTCCCACCGCGTCAGCGCTTGTTACGTCGTCTGTTTCGTTAAAAACATCATTTAATACTCCACTTCCCTTTCATTAGTTACAGTGGATGGTTCAAGGTTTCAACAATAATTCAAGTATCCAATGGTAGTTTCAACAATAATTCAAGATTCCAACTAAATTTCAAGTATTCTACTACAAGTCTTGCGTACACTTTCAGCATTTCCTTTCTCTGGACAACTACTCGCCATTTATGTTCTACATTTCAGCTAAGTTCTACTCTCTTGCATAAACTTTAATTGTATTACGTACCACCTTTGGTCATCCAGGACGATTATATATCAATGAATTTTAAATTAAAATGAATAATTAATTACAGTGAAACCCTTCATCAGTGTAAATTACTTTACAACGTCTATGTACACAATAGTCATTTGACCCTTTTAAGAAGTTTTCCCAGCTAAGAAGTTTAAATTTTTCAGTTCCTTCGGAAACTTCTTAACAGGGTTTTACTGTAATTTATTTATCCTGCATCATGTTTTCACATTAATGAACCTTAGCCTGTTAAGGGTGTACTCTAGGTAAACATATTAAAAGGGTTTGCATGGTCATGTTTATCTTTCAAATAATAATGTTTGATGCACATTTTATAATTCAATGTCTCACTTTGTTAATTTATATTGCCCAATATGTTTAAATAACAATAAATTGTTACGTTCACTCTGCCTCATATTAATGTTTAAATTTAACAGCTCTTCCGCTGGGAATTAATGTTTATTTTGTAATGTTAGCTCTACATGAGCTGTAATAGGCATCAGCCTTAAGTATAATTTATGTCTCTCTTCCTTGCCAGCACGCATTTCTAAATTTATATATTACAACTATGGTACTGTAATAATGTATTTAATAATATAATAATGTACACAAACAAGGTAAGACGTGACACTATCTGCATTAGAACTAATATTTCCCCCAAAACAAGATTTTCTGTTGTTCTCACAACTAAAATATGTCCACATTTTTGCCGATAAATCATTGATAGATGCACGTGAATTTCGCGGATATATTCTACGTCAGATTGAATGCCTATACCATATACTTCACTGTAATTTCTGTGATTGGACAACGGTTGTCTCAACACACCTTTAACTAAAGAAAGCCGGTAGTAAATAATTCACAGCGCTATCACGTGCTACCCGCTTGTACGGTTGAAAGCCAATCGATACTCTATTTTGGCCAGAGCATGTATAGGACTGAGGAGTATAGACTGCTGCCAGATGAATATGTGAAATTCCCGCACATCTAATCATTGACAACAATGATGGGTCATCTCATACGTGGCATCTCCATCTCACCTCTCCTGTCCTTGTCTGACATATGGTTGTGTGTCGAATAGTTGCAAGGTTGGGGAAGAAGGGCAGAGCAAACAGTGCACAATGAGAAAGCTCAGTACCAGTAACTCATTCATGAACCTTTATCACGTGGATTTGTAGCATTACTCGGCACGTGCATGTTTCAGCTAATTTTTTTATTATTATTTTGTAATATTCTTTTTCCAGCTGTTGCCTACCAACAGATGGTAGCACAAACTCTAGTTGAGTAGTTGAGGGTTACCACAAAGCTCAGTTTCTAAACCCTGTAGTTAAAATTTTTACATACTGTGATATTTTAAATAAGGTTTACATACTTTTCAAAATATTTGGAGGTATTTTAATTATGAAATGTTGGTAACAAAATAGAAACAGTAATACCTCTATTTAACAAAACTCAAAGGACCAAAAAAACTTACCTGTTTGTTATTAGGGGGTTTGTTAAATAGAAGCTTTGTACAGCTGATTTCTACTCAAAATAGAATTACACTTGAATGACAAAACTTCTCTCGATAAGTCATTATATCCTGGAAATTATGGAGGCAACCAAAAAGATAAAAATTACTGAACTTGCTAATGATTTTATGAAGAATTTAAAATGTCTTGATCACTAAGTACCCTAGCACACCAAGCTTCATATCAAGATTGCCAGGTTTCTAGAATATCAGAGTTACACCAAGTTCTTCACATAACTTCAGTGTGTTACAATTGCTTTTAAATTTGGAAAGCCAGCCATTGGATGCTTGCAAATTTTCTACTCTCAATCTAAGTGCTTCCTACCGAGCTTTTTCTTGTAGAACAGGTCCCGAAACATTACTGTTATGACCTCCTTATGAGCCAATCTAAGTTTTTTGGTTCAAGTCTTCATTTAAAATACTTTAAAACTTTTCCTATTTGTACAAACTAAGACAGTGTTCTATTCAATTCGCAAATGATTTGAAATTATGGTTGACAATGTACGCCTAGACACAGATGTTGAAACCATTAGCAACTGCACACCTTCTTAAACATTGATCAATAACATTTAAAATTTCCGATTTTTTACTACCCACCACCACACTTTTTGAAAGTGCATTCACAATAAAGTTACAACAAACCACTTGGGTAAATACCAGACTTCTAAACAAGGATGATACCAACATCTGTCGATAGGCGCTTATGAAAACCACATTCGATCTACTCAATAGCACAGATACTACTCTAAAATTGGCCAAGAATGCCATGTAATATAGATCTACTGGCTCGCAAGATTTCTAAATATTCAACTAGATCTCATCATTGGATCCACTCAGGTCTACCCTGCTTGGGAGCAGGGTAGATAGCTGCCAGTAAATTATATGCAGGAAAGTGCGCGTAAAAAAGTAAACAAATTGAGACTTCTGCATATGTAAATAAAAGGAAAGCGTTTTGAGTGCACTTTCACAAAAAATATGATGCTCGATTGTAGTATTCGGAAAGTATGGAGGAGTTCAAGAAGTATAACTGTTGCAATAAAAACGAATTCAGGTACGTAATAAATTAAATACCCAACAATTAAGTTACTAGGCCTTCTGACAGATAAAATTTTAACTTTTTAAATTTAGTTGCATATAGTAAACCATCGATTAATGCTAAAAGCAGCAGTTATGTGCCAGAGAACATTTTTTACTTTGCAATGTGTATTGCTATGTAAAATTTAGGTGGTTAGTTCTAACATTTTTGTACAGTATACATTACTAGTACACTATTATAAAGCTATATATGTATACTGTACTTGTACACTATTCTAACCAGGTCCAATAACACAAGTCTGCCAGATTGGCAACAAATTACTGCTGCTGCAGATTTTGCTGTATTTTTTTAAAAGCAGCCAAGATAATGCTTTTCGGATTTAGAGTAGAACCCCTATTTAAGTAAATGCCTTGGGACACAAAAATGTTTACTCTAAATCTATGTTGCGTTAAATCCAACTTTATATTTTTTTTACCCCACCACTCCCCCTACCCCAAAAAGAAGTGAAATCCTCGGGCATGTTTCGTTGGAAATTGAGGTAATTTTAAGAAAGCATGATAGCCCACAACAATAACATACCGCAATCACCATCAATAGGTAAGCCGCGGGCATAAAATAAAAAAATTCTGCAAAAAACTTGAAAAACTACTAGTGGAACACTCGTTGAGTGCGCGCCCGGTGAGTTAGGCCGCCCACCCACGCGCGTCATGAACACATGAGAAGTGATGATAAAACACCAACGAGTTGGGTCGTCTTTCTTTCCGTCTCTCTCCTGCTCCTCCAAGAAAATTTAAGAAATTTCCATTAAATATTTTGGGGAAAAAAGCAATGATAACTGAAGTAAAAGTTCGCGAGATAACAGTAAGGTAATAAATAAATACACGCAGCGGCGGCAATTGTAACTTGCAGGCCACAGCTCTCGTGAAACTAACTGGTTGCTGCTCGCTAAAAATACTCTGCACTCAAGCGTTTTTTAGCATCGGCGGAACATATTGTTTACGTTAGTAAATTTGTTGTAAAAAGTCAGCATAAAAACTATGATAGCGTATTTCTTTTTGTAGATATGCTGGTTTTATCACAGGATGCGACAGAAAATAATCACGCTGAACACTACTGCATTCTATCAGTAGAAGAATTAATCGGTAAAAGCACACTGCACGGTAGCACAATCTAACGAAGACGCGAAGCACTATCCATTAATTAGCACCCGTGCTGTCCGCTGCTGCACTGTGTGGATTGGGTATCTAGATCTAGATAGTATGTAAACCTTATTTAAAATGTCACAGTACTTAAAAATTTTAATTACAGGGTTTAGAAACTGAGCTTTGTGGTAACCCTCAACTACTCAACTAGAGTTTGTGCTACCATCTGTTGGTAGGCAACAGCTGGAAAAAAATATTACAAAATTATAAAAAAAAATTAGCTGAAACATGCACGTGCCGAGTAATGCTACAAACCCACGTGATAAAGGTTCATGAATGAGTTACTGGTACTGAGCTTTCTCATTGTGCACTGTTTGCTCTGGCCTTCTTCCCCAACCGTATGTTAGACAGGGACAGGAGAGGTGAGATGCAGATGCCACGTATGAGATGACCCATCATTGTTGTCAATGATTAGATGTGCGGGAATTTCGCATATTCATCTGGCAGCAGTCTATACTTCTCAGTCCTATACACGCTCTGGCCAAAATATAGTATACATTGGCTTCCAACCGTACAAGAGGGTAACATGTGATAGCGCTGTGAATTATTTAATTATTTACTACCGGCTTGCTTTAGAAGAATTAATCAGTAAAAGCACGCTGCACTGTAGCACATTCTGACGGAGACGCAAAACACTATCTGTGAATTAGCACCTGTGCTGTCCACTGCTGCACTGTGCGGATTGGATATCTAGATGCTCGTTACTCGCCAGCCGCCAGGATGAGTATCTAGGCGTGCATTTGTTACGCTCGCTCGGCAGTGCGCGCTCAGCTCAAAGTCTTTCCCACGGCCATAGTTTTCAAAGAATTTTAAAGATTTCTTTTGGATTAACACTGTCTACAGAGAAAAATTAATATGTATATGGTGGCCAGTAAATGTATTTTTAATAGACTTACACATTTCTTTATATTTTATTTCATCAAAGTTACTTAGTTATTTCATACTTTTTTGGTTACTTTTGATAGTTCTTAAAAATCCTTTCGTTAAATCGGGGCTCCACTGTGTGACCACTGAGTAGATCTAGTCACATGACCAAAACAAAGAATTTTTTATGAAATAGCAACAAATGGAACCAAAAAAATGTATGTGTATAATGAGGGAAAGTGTAAAAACCAAGGGTGTAAAATAGAGGTTCTACTGTATTTGGAGGTTTAAAATGCATTGGTCTTATGGAGGTTTGGAGAGACAAATTATTTATTTCATTGTTTAGGGTTTTTCGGTAAGTAGAATATTCATTATTAAAGGTTTTACTATATGTAGTAATTCAGAGAGTTAAGTACTTATACAGGAAACAAACTACAGTGGACCCCGCAACTACGACAAGCGATAATTCTCCAGAATTTTGTCGTAGTTGCGTTGTCGTCATAGTTGCCGAAATTCCCATTTTTAACACCTAAAAAAATTTTTTTTGTTCAAGTCTGTGTTTTTCTTGCTCTAATACCATGTATCAGTGTTACTCTCATTAATAACACTGTTTCTTAAAACAAAGTAATGTTTTTATATTAAACGCCGACTTTTTCTGAAGATTTTGATAATAGATAAGCCTATAATACCCTCCCCAATTCGTGTTGAAAGATAGAAATAAAATTGAAAGCGGTGATAGCGCAAGGCCCGCAGCGGCACGAGTGACGAATATCGACTTGAGTGTGCTGCGCTCTGTGTCAAGCGTCGGCAACTAAAGAGCTTGTGCTGTAGCGCATTCTGACGGAGCTATAAGTCTTAGTTTCTGAGCCGTCCACTGGGGCGCTTCATGCGCCGTTAGCTTCTATGGCACAGCTCGTGCCTGACTGGCGACTGCCTGTCTGTGTAGTATAATATTAGTGTTGTGTACTGGAAATATGTTACGATTGTAAAGTGTTTAAACGCTCGATATTTATATTTCTGTTACATTAAACGCTTCTACGGGATTGTACAGTATAATAAACCCATTTTTTCAAAATCACGAAAAATTTACAGTACGCGACGAAACTTGCCGACTGCGTGCAGACCAAAATAAAAACAATACCTACTCCAGACGTATTAATTCGACTTCTCTGCTCACCAGGAAATAAAAATAAACCACAGAAATATAAACACAACTTCTTGTCGGCAAGGAAAATGAGTTGCGTGAATGTAACGCGACATATTTTTGGTGTCGGACGTAGTAAAGTAAGTGTTGAATGTAGCAACGGTAATTTTTTAGCACACGATAACATATTTTCTGCGTGTTGTTACACAAAATCACTGTAAAATGAAACTTAGTATTTTAATTGTACGGCATATTTATTTTTTATTAAATAATATACATAGTGCCTAAACATTTCCTACAATTTTGTTCTATTAAAGCAAAAATGTTTCCCGATCAAGCTGAAATAAAAAAAAAACATTGCACAATTACTGGGTGTATTTTCTCCCGAAATTACAACTATGAAAAGCAGTGAATATAAATTAAAAATTGTAGACGCATACACAATAATATTGGATTTATAATTTCTTATTTAAAAATTGTAAGTAGGCTCTCAAAACAATAGGTAATTAATGCATCACAATATACACACGTTAAACAGTCACATATTAAGCACAAATGGTAAACAGTTAATTATGGCCCTTAAACACGTGCAGTACAGAAAATTAATAACTGCCGAGAAGTGTATGTGTACTTACATATCAGATATGGCTGTTGCACTGATGTAAAGGGCCGCAGTTTATTTGGTCATGTTTGCTTCAAGCGTGGGTTTATTTTGGCAAGTATATATGTTACAGAACATTCTAGCTTGGGCCCTTCTGTAATAAGCTGGCAATTTTTGATAGTTCGTTCACGGTGATTAAGGACTACGGGAAAAGGAAATTTTTCTACACACTGCACGCAATTTCTGTTGCACAAATTATATTATAAACCTGGGAGCAAAGTTTTAAATTAAATGTGTCCAATCACAATACATTTCCGTGACATGCGTTTTAATCTGGTACAATTCTGAAGTCAGTTTGCAGCAACAAAAAAACTTAACGTAAACACAGTTTCACACGAAGTTAGTAACTGAAGTTTATTATTTTTTAAAGCTCAGATATAACACGACATATCTAACGCAATGTGGAAAAAAAAAAACTGTCATGTGATTGTTTGTTATTCTCGATAAAATTTATTTTTTAAAAAAATCTTTTATTGTGGCCTGCTTCTGTTTGCACATTCTCCGCGCTACATAACACTGGATGGATTCGAAGCTGTCTTTGACGTTCATTGGAGGGTCCAGGTCAGTAGCAAACAGTTCTTCCAACACTTATAGCGCGTTCAAGCAGGCCTCCCTGGAAGGCTGCGGCCTTGCTGGCTCTTCCTCTCCCCTTCATCTGACGTGTCGTTTAGAGTGACGAAGTCGTCATCGCAGCGTTCGTCCCAGACTACCCCGTAGTCATCTGCACACACAAACACCTCGTAAATACAGTCCGGGACAAGCCTCTTCCACGTAGTCTCATTGCATGGAGCCACATAAGCGGCACCGAGTTGGAGATTGGCCGATGGGCCAGGCTGGGGTCCGACGACGGGCCAGGCTGGGGGGCAGACGGCGGGCCAGGCTGGGGGGCAGACGACGGGCCAGGCTGGGGGGCAGACGACGGGC
>PNEQ01001590.1:28327-48673 GCA_003012365.1 Medauroidea extradentata | reverse complement strand
CTGTTGCTCTGTACCTTGCCTTCTTGTCATGTCAGCACCCTACAGTAGACAAGGCACGGCAGTTGTGGGTGAGGGTGGGCGAGTACATGGGTATTGGCTGGCAACAAGTGGAGGGCTATATCCGTCCCCAACCACCACCCTGTTGCTCTGTACCTTGCCTTCTTGTCATGTCAGCACTCTACAGTAGACAAGGCACGGCAGTTGTGGGTGAGGGTGGGCGAGTACATGGGTATTGGCTGGCGTGGACAGTCAGGAGGGTTTTTTTTTATTTTTTTATTTTTTTTGTTTTTAACCGTGTGTTTCTTACAGCACAGTTCTCACCAAGAAAATGCAACGCCAGTGAGCATCTATAGAAACATATATATTTTTGTGCATATTTTTAATTATATTGTTTTACTTTTTAAACCCAAATGTACACGGTACCTCAGAAAAGGGTTGTCTAAACAGGATGGTCGTAACAGAGGTGGTTTTTGCAACGTGATTTTACTGTACATAGTCCTTTGTTTACAAAGTGTGATATCATTGTAATAGGTAGATATATTGTCTATCTGTCACTTGTTCATTGTAAACTGGGTGGTATGCTATGGTTTAAAGTTTGTTTATTTGCAAATGCTGGCAGACTTCATTCATCAATTTTGAAACAGTGTTGAACCCTCTGTCTGTCAATAACTGTTCAGGTACGCTGTGTCTAGCAATGGTTTCGCCTATAAATGTCTTGTCACTCTCTCCAGCTTTTGATCAGGAGAGCATACTGTGTCTGGATATTTTGAAATGTCATCCTGAAATGAAAAGATATATTAATATCTGGTGAAGGTAGTTGAGTAAGACATCCTCCTTTTATTGCTTCATATTCTGCATGCTACGCTTCAAGTTGGCCATTGATATTCCTCATACTCACATTTAAGTTGTCCTAAGTTCTGGTAGTTTGTACAAACCAAGTGAATGGGAGTAGGAATGTTTTCCCCTTGATACACGAGTGATACAAGTCTGTTCAAGCAATATTTAACAAGTCTTTAAATATGTGGGGATTTGTTTGTCCGCCATGCGACTTGTAAGAAATGTGTTTGTCAGTTTTCTTTTGCAGAATTTCTGATCTACGCCGCAGTTAACGGACATGTTAGAACAACAGATCCAGTTTTTACACCACAGTTTTACAGCAGCAGCCAGAAATCTCTCATCTCGTTGAAATTGAGGTGGCTCGTAGCTGGTGTGTGATTGTTTTACAGAAGAAATAAACGTAAGGCGCTGGAATTACCACTGTAGCTTTAAATCACATAGATCAATTTACATTGCCACGTGCTCTACTAGAGCTATTTTTACTACATAAAAAGAGCTCCGCCATGAATGTAAAATAAGCAAATAGATACCAAAATTCTCCAGCATTTTAACAAATTAAATCACTGCCTTTCCACCCTGTGTGGGTGCACTTAGGCCCAGCACTCGACTCAGGAAACAACATAGGTAAGAACGCGCTCTGCGAAGAGACGTCCGACTTGCAGCGTGCCCACGCGGCTAAGGCCAGGGAAACAGTCCAGCAGCCCCCCACCCTCGCCCCTCTACTCCTTGCCGCAAGTCGCGCTTCCAACATGGCGATCACCAGCACTAAAAAAATATGAATTAAATATCTACCAGATTACAACAGAACACCAAACTCGGCACACTGCCTTACCAAATTAAATACAGGCGACCATAATGGATAAAATATTTACATATAACTTGCGGTGCATGTTTGCCTTTCACCTCCCTCGCTGCCCAAGTGTGCAATGCTTTATACAGGCTGTTTATAACCCTCAATCACGACACACTCTTAGCATTAACAAAGGATTACTCCTATACCTTAGTCGTGAAATTTACGTGGCTCGACCCATGATAAAGAATTACGTAAACTGTACAAAATTACATCACGTTACAGTAGGGAGGTTTCATCATTATACTCAAGCCTCTGTTAGTGTACACAATTGTACTTGTGATCTCACTCTTCACATATTACACTTCCTCACACACTCTTCTCACAAACTACCACTGTAGGCAGGGTTCCACACTTAACCGGGTGGCTTATACTCCCACTCTCACGCTTCCACTGACCATTAAACACGTAGCTTGGTACGCTGAGGTCTCGACACCTGTACAGACGCCGTGTGAACCTCAAACAAAGGAGGATGGAATAAGGTGGGGGAGGATGGCCAATGACCTCACAGTATCATCTTATTAGTTCAACTTAATAAATGGATGCCAGTACTCACAGGGGGTACTCATGGATAGACACATACACCTACATTAAGTTGGACGACACATTTCTCGTGCTTGCACAAGTACTTGTGCCCATTTCTCTCTGATAGTATTAAGTTGTAGCTAGCCGCCTAGCAGCCTATTTTCCCTCCATTAATTGGGTAATGAATAATAAATACTTAGTGCTTGTAACCAAACAACTTCCAGGGCCTTGACATTAGCTGTCAGTTGTTTGGTTCCTAACCTCAAAACAAAGTGAAGTGAATTTTTAAGTTACATGACTCCTTTGGCAGTAATATAAGTGACGTTAGGAATGTTACAAATTTTGCTCGAAATGTCTTCTTCCTGCTTCAGAGCAAAATGTAAGCCTGTAGTTCATGCTTCAGTTACTTTACTACACACCTCTGGAGTGCGTAGTGTTTGGTCGAACCCGTGTTAGATACACTCTCTAAAAATGTCTACGTCAGGTACACGTGCCGTATACACGAAGGACTTCCCTAGATTAAAACACACGCTTGAGATGACATCCAGAGATGTAACGTCATCAAGCATCTCATTTCTTAGTCAAGGATGGTGCAGTTGTCCAGTCAAACATGGAGGGAATAAATAGGATCCAAGATGATGATATTGAATGATTCTACCCCAAATATTTAGATAGAACGTGTGCTGATGGGTTGTCTTGATGCACATCGAAGGGATAGTCATAAGCCAAGGTATGTGTGTGAATACAGCCTCGTCAGTAAATAAGATACAAGTTAAGAAATTAATGAACACAGTACACTGTAACATGTGTCTGCAGAATGTTCTTCTTTGTTCTAACATGTGATGTTTAATCCTCGTACCTGTGACAAACACTTTCCATTATAGTAGTGTCTTTTGTGCTATCCCCTAGATTGTCACGTACAACCTGTTTGGCAAGCTCTCTGCCTACCAACATTCTAAACACACCGCTCACATGAACTTGTAAGTGTTGTTGGATTTCTATCCTTGGATTAGGTAACTTCCTGTTGGGCACCTCAGCATAAAGTACCCCCATACATGTAGTGTTTGTCTGTTTGCTCACTGACTATATTTATGTATCCTCTCCATACTAAACAACACACATTAGGTGTTCTCACTGCATGGTTTTATCACTCGCAACACAGACAACAACAGCGAACACAAAACACTAGTTTAAAATTGGTAAACAAATGTTGTGGCCTTGAATATGTAAGTGAAACAGAGAAAGTTATGGGCTCAAAACATTTACCTTCCAAATCATGACCAATGATTAGCAAACACATGTTTTGCTGTTGTGAGTTTACTGATAGCTGTGTAACTCGGAAGTAAATGATTTTTGAGACCCAAGTTTACATGAACTTTTGAGGTTGTTTTGATGTTTGGAACACGTTCCAAAATTATTTTGACACCAGTATTATGTAGTTTCATCCTTCATAGTCAAGGCTTCACGCTATGCTTACGGTACAGTCTTATGTTGAAGTAATGACGAATATTCGTTGACAGGATTTTTGAGTGTAGTTCTATTAAGGATGATTTCATCCATGTTAGCTTGGTTTCTCTTAAATCAGGAATATAAAAATAGTTTTACTTTTTGCACATTAACAGGGCACAGGTTCTCATTTGTTGCACTTTTTGGAATTCGTACAGCCTGGTGTCTGTTACTATTGGGATTACTGTAGTAAGATGATCAAACAATTTTTTCTTATTAGTTACTGGTTCCGGTTTCAAAACCGTTAAGATACTGTGGTCGCAGCAATTTTAAAAAATCTGCAATTTTTTATTTGTCCTGTTATGTCAGAAGTATTTATATATTTGAGAAAACAGATGTTATCGGAAGGCAACTGAAACATCCAAAATGTAAGGGATCGTTCCTCCTTAATCAGTTTGCTGATGCGGTATTCTGCCCCATTATGTACTTCTCTGCTTATCACTTGTTACTGTCAACTGTTAAATGTTCTAGGTGCTGTTGCATAATAGGAATGTTATTGTTTTGCCACCCCACGTGGAGATCAGAGAGGATTGGTTTGAAGACAGCGAAGTTGAATTAATTGATAGCAGTGCTGTGGGTGTGGTTAGGTTAGTCTCTGGGCGCCACCTAGCATTATGCCCAGCTAGGACGGTGGTGATGGTGATTCAGGTTCGCGTATTGTTCGGCTGGCGTGCCTTTCCTCCCTGCGGTGATGTTGGCTGGTTGGTCAGGTTATGGGAGCACTCAGAGGAAACTAGCTCTCTCACCACACGGCCCCTTGCCCTAGGACCGTAACTTGGTCAGCTCCTACATACCTAGTGAAATGACTATACACAATACACTTACTTACTTGGTTGCATGTTGATTTATTGATACTGAAGTACAAACACTTGGTGATGAACTTGTAATACACACACGTGGTCACTGCACTCTTAGTATTACGTGGCTTAAAATTGTTGAAACTTACGTGGCACGTAGGCCTAAAATTAAATTAGCACAATACAAAAGTGGTTGCTAGCTGTGGGCTAGTTGACAAAAACCTTCGGAGTCGGCCGGTGCCGAGAAAGTGATCTCCCGGCCCGAACACGCAGGCGTGGAGATAAAGTTGAAAGATGTTGGCATGAATCAAAAACACGAATAAACTAAAAGGATAATAACAAGTGATGAATAAAATATTACATGAACTACAATTATCAGTGACTTGCAAAAAGTTGAATTCTTCTCCGGGACGTATGTCCTACCACGTAGCCTGTCGATGATGAACTGGGACGAGACAATGGCCGTGAGTGCGGTCCAAGATGTTATTTGTCCCGTTATTCAGTTTGAAATGAAGATGAGCTGATACAAATGAAAAGCCTTTGCGTGGATGAGTGTTCAATAATTATTGAGAGTGATTGCAACATATACGTACTGCAACACTAGTGAGAAATAATTAAGCATATTAAAAATAAAATACTCTTCAAATAATTATTTGACCATGTGACTTAAAATTAACATAATGCCCTTTCTTATAATATAGTGTGACCATTGTTATTGTTGATTACAATAACAGAGTTGTTGATTAATTTTGAAAAGTTGAAAATAAATGTTTGAGTCTTTGCATGACCGTTGTTGTTATGTCGGTGATGGGCGGGTGGTGTGACGTCACGTGCGTGGCGGTAATTTGAATGCCGGTGTGACGCCCTTTGCACTTATTAACCGACTTGAAAAGTAGACAGAAGTTGTCCCCCCCCCTTTTTTTTTTTCCCTTAACTCCGTCATTTATAAACTGACTTGGAAATTTTTTTTTTTTGTTGGAAAGGGGATATTTTCAAGGTGATATTATTTTAATTTTATTGGCATTGGACCTTCGATTTTGAAGATGCACCAAGAAACTCTTCAAGTTTGAATAGGAATTGTATAGTTATTGAAATATTGGTAGGTTTATGACAATCTAAGACTAGGTAGGTACCTAACTGTGGTCAATGACATTCTGGACTGACTTGGACTGCGGAGGCACAGCAGAACTCCTTAACTACAAATAGCACGAATGTGGAAGGTAGGCACCGGAACTCCGTATAAAAATCAAGAAATAATTCTTAATAAAAACTAATACCGACTTAAAAAAATATACTCCAACAAAAAATGCACTAAAAAGAAATAAATAATTTTGTAATTTTTAGACTACTTAGAATACAATCAATTTATTAGGACAGTACAGTAATATATAATTACTGTACGTATATTCAAGTGCACAAACTTTCACTCGCCCAAGCTGACAGTTGAGGTGCCCCCAGAGATGTACTGATTAACAGTGCAATCATTAATTGGCATATTCCTGTCTATTGTACGTGATGCCATGGTAGTGCTCGATTTGTAGCAGCACAGTCAGTCTGGTTCACATCAATTTATTTATTGAGTTTATTTAGTCTTTTAATGAATTGGCTAGTTATGGCTACAATGCCTTGTTCATTTAATGGTCAATAAAAGTTGGACTTGTTCATTCAAAAGATCTACGAAAATGTTTATTTTAAGTGTAGAAAGTTTAGAAATTAAAGATGCTTTATTTGTGAATGTTAAGATACAAAAATTACTAATAAATGGAAAACATTCCCTTCCTAGAGAATTGTTAATATTGGTTAGAAATAGTTGGAGGCTGTCTAGTAGACATATAAACATTTTGTTACCATAACTAACAGAAAGCTGATATACAGTATTTACTACACTGCCAAGTCATCTGTGGTCCCGAGAAGGGTAGTGCAGCGAGCGCTAGTATCGCTGTATGACGGGCAAAGGGGCGAGAGAGGGGCAGTAGGGGAATAGTATAGACAGAAAGTGCTTCGAACCTGGAGGGAGGGGTGAACTCTCTGACCTTGAGTAGTTCATAATTTTCCTAGGACCACAGTTTACTTCGTTGTACTGTTTACCCATGTCCCACCCGCCCATGTGAGACCCGCAACCCTACACCACATTTTCAAAATACTTTCAACTAAAAATTTTTATTCACTGTATAGTTCCAATTTATTTGCCTTTTCTTCCAAAACATATTTGAATGACATTTAAATCTTAATTAAGTTAGTTAAATATGGTGCAGTTGTCTTAAGAATGAAATTAGGCTCAATAATGTATAAATAATGTTCGGCACCGTTTCACGTGTTGGAAACAGCGATGGGGAAAGCTCAAGACTTGGGGGCGCACTTGTGCACGGCATACGAATGCTCCGCAGCGGCAGTAGCGTGTACTGCACTCTTGTCAGCAGTTATCTGTACTTCAACTACGTGTTGCACCATGGCGCTTTCTGGTAGAGCAATGAACTACTATCTCAATGTTGGTTATCCTGGCCGCCACACATCACGTTGCAAGTCCCTAGATGCTTGCTCGTCAACCGGGCAAGTCAGACGAAGGATCTAGGTGCACCTTGGTATGGTGCTGCTGGGCGCGGTCTGATGCGCTGCAAGCTTGGCACGTCCCAGCCTAGCGGACTGGCAGCCACAGACGTACTGCTGTTTTCTTGTCTAATGGTATTGCTGGCATTGCGTACTTATTGCTTACTGCCTACAATCTTATATTACAGGGTTTCAAACTTGTTCTTCCATTATTATAAATCCTTCCAGTACGATAAAGTCAACTTTGTCCAAAAACAGCACCCTTAATTTTCAGTTTTGTTTTTGAGAGTAAATGTGTGGGTGGTACATGGTAAATACTGTGTTCACTAGCTACTGTGTTCATGCTAATGCTATTTCAGTGTTTTGATCGCAACAGTTTGTTTTTTGTTAATGTTATGCTTAAATATTTTGTGCCAGGTGTTTGCCCGCAAAGAGAACTTGGTGAACCATTCTTGTTTCACAAAACCAGACTCGAAATTGTTCAGTTGCAGCCACTGCAACAAGAACTTCCTACTGAAGAAGTCTCTCAATAGACACATGCTCAAACACAACGGTGAGTGTTTTGTATGTTTTTATTTGAGTATCCTTAGTTGTTGTCCGCACTTTCTGGCAGTTTTCTTTCATTTCCTCAGATCTAGCCTCACAACCTTTGATAGCTTCTTCTCTTCTTTGTATTCTACTAACTAAACCCTTCTCCTGCTTTTTTTTTTTTTTTAATTATTTACTCATTTCCATTTGAATGTCAACAAACTCTTTGCACATTTCCTTTCTAAGATAATGCTGTTTAACATTTTGTTCTGCCAACTTTTGTAACTTGAAGCAATCTCCATTGCCTCCCAGCCATTACACGCCTACATGCACAAAACACAGTCTGCAGTCATCCTTCTAGTTCTCACCTGAACAAATGGATGCCGAAACAAATGAAAATGAAAAAATAATTAAAGAACGACCGTGACTTGGCCTTAACATTCATACTTATAATAACCCTTAGTTTAGTCTTAGTGTTGAGTAATACCGTGAAACTCTTGTTTTCAATAAATAAGATACACTGCTGATGTTACAATACAATTACATGTGTCAGTCTGTCTGTAATTAATAAGTACAATAAAAGACATACAAAACAGTGATTATGTCAAATCATTTGAAGGGGTCACGGTGGCCGAGAGGTCAGGCCTCTCACTTCCCACCAAGGCAATCTGGGTTCGATTCCTGGCGGGGTTGGTCCCCGGATTTCCACATGTGGGAATCGTGCCGTACTATGCCGCTGGTCAGCTGGTTTCCTCAGGTATATCCCATTCCCCCTCCCCTCTGACTTTCATTCCATCATTGCTCCACACTCAACATTTTGTCCCCCCCTTACCAGCACTAAAGATGTAGATGTAAGTGCTGACCAGAAGCTCTTCTCTTCATTAAATATTGGATTAATTTATATACAGGAACATACTTATATATTTCCAAACCTCTAAAGAAAAGCTAACAATTTCTTATACAAGATGTTCCTGAACGACAGTTACAAACAATGCAAGGGAATTCCCTATCCAAAATGGGACATAAAATGCTATACAAAAAATGTCGTACAGCAGCTTGTGTATTGTGCTTGTAGTATGAGTATTACTTGTTTGAAAATAGTAAAAATACCTAAGGATTACACACCTCTGAAGGATAAATGTATACCACCACCTTTTTTTCTCATTGTAGAGAATGTACTACTCCACAGTTGTGCAAAGGTTTAAGGTCTACATAAAGTAACATCGTCATTCACAGAAGCTGACTTTAATCCAGTAGGTTTTAATATTTTCAGTTAAAACCATTTTAAATGCCAATTTTAAGGCTGATTTACTGTATGACATTGTTCGTATGATGTTTTATATCCCATTTTGAAAAGGGACTCATTTTACAGCGTATGTACCTGTAGCTCAGGAAAGCTCTGTATATCTCCTATGTAAGGATGTGATCGCCACCCATATTCCTTGCTAGATACATGTAACGTTGAATTCATACCAAGGGCCCTAACGTCTACATTAAGCTCATTATGTGCGTGGCACAAAACAGAATACATTATAATTTACTATTAAAGAATATAATGCTGTCAGGTGGGATGGGGATAGCAAGCCAAGCTGTTTTCTGAACTATTGTACTGTTGTCAAAGAGGCCAGTAATACTTCCTAGGTTTACGCTTCCAGACTCGTGTCTCGGGGATGGTCAATTCAGCGTGTTCGATATCCCACCTGGTACATTATGATTGTTACTGAACTAGTTATATTACTGGATATCTGTCCCCAGTACGCCTGACGAATTACAATACTTTGTTCACATTATTAATAGCACAAGGTGTTGCGAAATAAGGTACTACGGTGGTTTCACTCAAAGATGATTTATTACCCAAAGTATGCAGTACCAAAATGAATATAAAATGCATGCATCGAGGTACTCGTAATTATGTGACCCTGACGGTTCAGAAAATGAGATTGATTACCTTCTGTGGTGACTACGACCGGCTGGTGTGTGTCGCACGTGGTTGTTGTTTGCTCACAGTGTGAAAAGTAGACGTGATGAATTTACGGCATGTGAAAATGCACTCCCTTCAGCAGCGAAGGGCCGCCGGCCACAATGATGGACACTCAAGTTCGCTTGGAAGCAGACGTAGATGTAATGATTCACTGAGACACGCTCCTGACCAACATGCCACAGGGCTGCCGTTGCCGTGTACGTTACAGTATGGTAGGGCTCTACAAGTGGTGCTAGCAGTCGTGCGTGAAATGTGACGGAGTGTAGCAGGCAGAATGAATGATGAGCGGCGCTGAATACACACATAAATGATGCTCCTGACTAGATGCCTTGCATGAATGTGTGATAATAAAGTGAATGGTATGTGCACTGCTTACATGAACACTGAGACACAGTGGTGATACGTCAACCTGCACGTGGTCACAAACACATGAGTTATGCTCTTAAAATAACAGAGAATTACAAAATAATGCTAGCAGCATGTGTGCGAAATTAATATGAATGAACAGTACGTGTGATATGCTTCATATAGTGAATGAGGAACTTGGATGGCTCTCTATATAAAAGTCCCTAGCCACATGGGCGTGATGGTGCCGATGTGGATTTTACACTGAAGTACCAAAGCTTGGTAATAATAATTAAGTTAAGCGGACTTGAAATGGGATGGGATATCTAGTAACGTGTGCTAGGAAAAGGTGAACCGGCGTAGTAAATGAGAACTATTAAAACCTAAAATCAGTAAGCAAGATATGTAGTGCACACGTACAGCGTCTCGCCTCTCCAGACGACTTCGACGAACTACCACGAGGAAGGTGGCCGCTGAGGGCACCCTGCCTCGCTACGGGGTTCACGCACTTCCAGTACCTCGTGCGTATTGAATGATTAATATTTACATTTTAGAAATGGCACAAAATTTAAATTATACAGAGCAAATAATGTTACATTTTTTACGTTTCTCCGTTCAAAGTTCGTAAGTGTGTTTAAATTACGAAAGTGAACATAACGTTGGGCACTAGCATGGCGGCCTGCCTCGATGTACACTGCCTGTAATAAACATAGATACCCTTGTGGAAGAAAATGCAAAAAACACTGCGAAATAAAGTGAGAGTCTGTATTTATATAATGGGGCTTGTTGCTGCGGCACATCTCACGCTCGTATGGGGTTAACCCATCTGCTAGTCCTATGGCCGCCGTCAAATACAATGCACAACTGGATTAGTTGTATTTACATAGAATCAAAAGTCTTATCCACGAGCTTCAGTACTAGTTCTGGGCCATTCCAAAACAGCAAAATTCTCACTATCAGGACCTCTGCAGTTAAAATGAACATTGTTGATGACACATTATGTTAAATATGTCTGCCAACTGCATTTTGTTCAAAGATGGTGATGTTGGGATGTGAGGATTGATTCCCATTTGAAGGTAACTATGATGAGGGTTTAGGTAATAAACCGGTATATTGTTTTTTGTTATTTTTTGTGTTTTAGTCCTGGTTTCGTTATTCTTAACGTCATAGGTGTAACGTGCACTGCTTCATTTTAATGTACATAATAATTGTACTAGCATCCACTGCAATTGATTTCAATGTATTTATGTGTTTAAAAGGCCATTTAACATTTATACTCTAGTTAACCTAGTTAATTGCCAGTCAGAGAATGTTAATTTTGTCTGTTGATTTTTGACCTGCAAACTTTACCAGTATTTATTTTCATGCAAGTTAATATTTCCGCATTAATATTATTGTTTTCTTGTACTATAGCCAGACCTAGCATACATGGCCGTATGTTTATTTTCTTTGGCAGTTTGTTTTCCCGTTGCCATAGCAACAGCGCCTTGTGCGCAAATTTAAACACAGCCGATTACTGATTTGCTGACGGGAATGGAATGTACAATTTTTTTAACAATAATGACTTCTTGGTGGCTTGGGAAAAACTACGACATAGCATGGCTTTTTGAATCGGCATGGAAGGAAGTAGAAGGCCTTATTTTTCGGTAATCGAGTCCCGCAAGATAGTCCTGCGAGTGGTTTTTCAATGAAGACGATGCCGAAGTGTACGACGTGATCGTAGGTGTGCCTGAGGCCCACCATTCAACAAGATCTTCAAGAACTTCACGCCGAGATATCATCCTAAATGCCAGCTAAGTTTAGTATCAGTTTGATGGTGATGGCGCAACGTAACTGCAGATGCTAGCTTAATTTTCAACCTGATTTTTGGACTAAAAGAACTACCTAAATTTTGCTCTCATTAATCTCTGATATTTAAAGATTCTCGATGCCATAAATTTCAAGGTTGTATTAAAGTCTAAATTATCCTATGGAAAGGATAGAACATGAATCGGCCTACATCCACTTACACCAACGTCTGTATGTTGATACAATAAAATAAAAAGGCTGGCTGCTAGGTTGACAGTAATTTTTTTGTTTAAGGTAAACACTAGCAATTTTTCTTTATTTGATTCAATTATCTCTACATAAATTATATTCGCAGTGGTCTTTATGCAGTTTGGTGTTCAAACCTACCATTGAAAATACTGTCAAGTAAACATTTTTATTTGCATTTAATGGGTGTTTTTCTGTGTTTGAAAATTAATGTAGGCCTTGGTTTATGTCTGATGGTGTAGAGAATATAATGGTTTTCAGCTTGTGTGCACTGGAAATGCCAGTACCTTGGAGAGTGGTAAGACAATATCACAGAGAGTTTCCTCGCACACTAGTTCAACCTTTATGTATACAGTATACTCACCTACCAGACACTATCCAGTACATTTTACATTGGTTATGTCGAACCTCAAACCTAGCCATTGTTGTCTGCTTTAGCAATGCAACCCCTTCAAATTTCAATTGGTGCTACACAGTGTAGCATGTGCATTTTGTTTGATTCAGTGTCAGTAAATTCAGCCTGGCAAAGTACATAATTTCATTTGAGTTATGAGATTGCTGCGAGATGACAATCAAACCAACGGCTAAAACAACCTTTTCGTGATAAGTGGGCTACCCAACTACTTTACGTGTTAATACATGCATCCGATAGCCCAGTTCAAAAGGCAAACAGTTCAAAAAATTACATTTTTGAATTTGGCTCGCCAACACAAGGGCAGAAGTGCGCTCTACACAGTTGAAAAGAAAAACAACACATAAATTCACTTGTTTTAATAATATGCCTCTTTTTCTGATCGTCAGTAAAGAGTGTATTTCTTTTATTTTAAAGTGTGATAATTTTAGCAAGGCAGACTATTAACATTTTAAACACCTTAAATTGTTACCTATATACTTCTGCTACAATTCAACGCAAACCAAATATGTTAATTAACAGTTTGTTGGCGAAATGGAAATCTTTTTGTATGCATTTTACTCACAACTTGGAATTTTGAGTTTTTTCCCTTTTGAACTGGGCCATCAATATAGCATGTTGGACTGATGATATAGTTTTCGCCTCACAAAAAACATACTGTGTGTGTACATGTATGCATGCGTGTGTCTAGAGAGAGTGAGTGAATGTTTAGCTTGGTATTAGATAAATGCATGACTTTATTTGGTTTGAAACTTGTGATGTGAGCTCATCTGTACACGGGAGCCATCTCACGTATTCACCCTTCTGCACCCACTTCCTCCTGTGACGTCACAGGGTTGCCACCAGCTGACCTCTGAGCAGTGTGCCACCATGGCTGCCTCCCTCCCCTCGCTCCTTCACACGCCATCGCTTTGTAGGGTGTATAAGACCGTGTCCTTGAGCATGCAGGTTAGTCAGTCAGTTTTGGGTCGTTGTCCTGCATCTCCGCCATCAAGTTGACAGTAGTCTACTGACCTCTTGCGTCTGCATATCTCAGCCACCCGAGTCTTTGCCGACTTGCCAAACATAATTTTGCGTCAGCGCCTCCCACTACAGTGTACGAGCCATACTAGTCTGCCTCCGTACTGTGTATTGCGATGTTGCCAGGTACTGTAAGCCTGGTGGGTGAAGGAGTTTGTTTAGGAGACAGGCTGGGGACGTGAGCATTTCTTGAAATAAACGTCTCTCTGCCTTACTCTATGTCGACATCTGTCATCTTGTTCACTTCCAACTACCCACTCCTCTTCACAACCCTACTTCCCTTCTATCACTGCCCTCATGTATCTGTGGCCGGCTGTGGGTTACCCATGTTGAAACTTAGTTCACCCTTCAGGCTTCCCAATAGGGACAAGACTCTCTGGACCCACGGTACGCCCTTGTGTCCATGGCAAAGGACAGACGGCCACCGACTAAGTACACTCTTGGGGGACACTGGCTCCTTCTACGTCTACTCTTCTGCCTTTGCCACTATCTGCCTGGTATGGAGGTTCCCCCCCTCCCTAGCCGCGGCAGTAGTCATAAGCACGGCTCTAGGGCATCGTCGCACTGGGCTCTAGGAGCCCACCACAGGAAATTGTAAGCTCGATGGAAAAACAGACTCCTTAATTGACATAAATAATTTTTCTCCTCCCACAGCATGGAAATTCCAAACTGCCACCAATAAACTACATGTAGTTACCACACCTAATTATCTACAACTGGAGCCGAGACACAAGGCAGGGAACGGCTCTGGGAAAATATCACCTTAGCTCGGGCCAACCTCTCTCACCTACCTGGCTTACCTCCTAAGCACGTCTACACCCATCTCCACGACAAGGCCGCACATTCGACAAGTACGAGCCGTGTCAGTCTCGCTACCAGCCCCACTATGCCTTGCATAGCCCAGTACGTGTCCAGTACGTGTCAGGGTGCTGTACCTAGAATTCTGTCACCTCTGCCACCCACGGGTACATAGGGACAACCCCTCAACGCCACCTCTGATGTTAAACCAGCCCCATCCAGTATGTTGCCGGGGCTTAACCACAACCTGGACCATTCATCGACACTTTTGCGCCCTCTCATTCTAAGGTCATTGCAGTTTCGTTTGCCCCTCCGGTGAAGACGGAGAGGGAGGGCATCAGTATTAGTGTGCCGGTGCTCAAAACCTGCGAGGGTCCGAGACAGGCATGCCCTGTCGTGTTTCACTAAAGAGGCGGAACCACGTGATTCATGCTCCACGGTAAGGAGACTGCCAGTGGGGAATATTACCCAGGTAAGTGGACTAGGACAACTCCCTTCGCCCCACTGTACTTCACGTTACTTGTAACTAGTAGTAACTCATGTGTAATGTCTTATCATTCTACCGAGCGATCTAGGTTCCATCTTGAACAGTTTCGTTTCTTATACAATTATATTATTTGTTTTTAGATTTTTGTACATGTTGAACATATTATTTTCAAGTGATCATCACACATTGTAAGTTTTTCAGGCTGGTAATGAATTATAATTTTTTTGTAGTATTTGAGTTAAGAAACTGTATACTTATGTATGAAGAGCGGTGTGGCTGTTTCAGATGCGTACGCATGTAGCGACTGTCAGCGGGTATACAGTTCAGAGAAGGCACTCCTGTCTCATCATTGTGGCAAGAGCGTACGTGAAACTGGTCCTTACCACTGCCCCATATGTAACAGAGAGTTCCTACGCCGCAGGAACCTCAATAGCCACCTGCCACTACACATTGAGTGTCAGCCGTGCATGGTCTGCGGTAAGAAGCTTCGAGCTGGAGACACCGTCAGTACTCACGAAGCTTTTTGCACTCAGGTATGTACAGTACTGTACTTTCTATCTTCAAACAGTACTTGTCTGCTAGATTGTCGCTAAACACTAAGGATTGAATTTATTATTTAGTGACATGCACACATGCACAGAAAATAATATTTTTATGTGCTAGGTTTGTTGTAATGTAGGTATAAGTGTACAGTAGTTTGTTTATGTGCTAGTGCACATCGTAACACGTCTTCTTGCTCCTTTCTTTGCTCCAGTTGGCTTAGTTCAGTTTAATAATCTGTAGCTGTGTAGTTCTTTATGAGTGTGGGTTCAAGTACAGATGCAAAATTACTCCATAAAAATAATATACTCCAACAAAAATTCTCAAGTTCACTACTACCGATTTCAACATGTTGTTTAATATTGAGTGGTCCGGTTCCAAAACTGGTCTTGCCCACATTCACCAAAACTAAGCAAATCGCGAAAAACTGATTTGCGATCCCATTTATGACATGGCCAAAGCAGTTTTTCAAAGTGTATATGTTATTGAATATGGCGAGTTTTGGAAACTATCATCACGTCAACCTCAGTGCACGTTTAAAAGCTACACAAAACTGTTCAGAATTAATTTTTCTTTGTTGATGGACAAGACGAGTTTTGGAACTGGGCTACTCAATATACAATTCACGATGAAATTGTTAATCTTACGAGCCACACCCTGGACTGGCAATGAGGCACGCCATTAGCAGACACTTTGACGAAGTATTAGTTTGCTCTAATTCTTATAAAAGCAGAGGTTCTTCTCAATCTCGCCTCATAAAAATATCAAGCACACTCCATAATTAAACTGATCTTAGCTAAATAGGTTGTGCCACCGTACCACACACATCCGCCCCTGCCCACATGCTTAGCACGCTGTTTGTGTTCAAAACTATAACTGATGAGAGAGAGAGAATGTGTGTGCGCATGCGTGCGCGTGCATGTGAGCATGTGTATGTGCATGCGTGTATATATCTTGAACATTAAAATCAAAATTATATGTAAATGAATTACAACTCACATTCTAAAGATATCTAGTATAAAATAAAGAAAAAATATAGAATATAATCTGGCAAACCATCTGCAATGATGGTTGCTTCAACTACCCACCTTTTGCCAGTTCTTGGGTCCCGCTGGTCATCCACTCACTGTAAAAGCAACGGAGATGTCCCTTAAATAGCTTGTTCACATAGACGTTGAGGTGTTGTTCTTGATGTCTTCCACCAGATGGGCGCGGATACTATCCCACACCAACAAGGCATATTTCTTCAGTAGACTCCCTGGTTGCCGTTCCCGCACGGTCTGTATCCAGTCCTTGACAAGTTCAGCATCCATCTACCCTTTCTCTTGTTCCCCGACATGAGAATCTCCGGAGAAAACTTCTCGCTCTTTAGCAACGTCGTATGGTTGAAGATGGCGTAGGGCGGAAGCTTCCATCCGTCGGCAGTGAATGCCAGCAGTACCATGCATCACATTCGCTTTTATTCAGTAGCGTGGATTGTTACGCTCGATTGCCCCCTCTCATTAACGGTAGTATTTTGTGACATATCAAAATGTACTGGTATCTTATCTGCATTAGCAATCTGCGATGGCAGGTAGTCGTTTGTTTGCCGCATGCGGACAACATACAGCTGTAATTCCATAACCTTGGTGCAAAAGTCCTTGGGCAATTCTGACAAAGTGTTGCTCTCCTGTCAGAGGGAACAATTCTTTTGTAGCATCATTCTTGTTACCTACCCACAGCTAGCTTTAAACTGGGTGTGCGGTATGTTCCGTGCAGGTGCTATTTCTCGGCCCTTACACATTACCATTTCAAGAGAAACATTACATACGCAGTTCGCGAAATGACTCAGTCACTTGTGCGTCCACTTTCCGAAACTTCCGTGCCTTTGGTCTTCTGAAAGCACATCTTGTAGAACTGTTGTTTATCAGCATTTCGTTTTGCTTCCTCCAGATACGAACATTTCTTTCACTAACTGAGTAAGTGTTCTGCAGTCTGGTTTCCATGCTCTTCGGCATACGGAATCTCACGCATCTTCTTGTAGCCAGCATTTTAGGAATTATATTTCTCCATCTTCTTGCGAAGTAATCGTGAAAACGTTCTCAACTTCATTACCGTTCACTTTACAGTATTTGCGTAGTTGCAAAGGAAAAACTGAAAGAGGTAACAAAGGTGTCTGTGCATTTTCCACTTGCTCAGATTTCAACCCTCACACACGGCCAATCAGAACTCACCATTCAAGGTCAGGGCAAAATAGTCTAACGTTGTCGTGCCAAATAGCTCGTAAACACAATGAAACAGCCTGCTTCCGTGTGGCGTACGGCCCAAGTTCCACCAAATAGGCTACCTATTTGATGAAACCTGGACCATACGCCACACAGAAACAGGCTGTTCCATCGTGTCTACGCGTAGTTTAGTTTATTGTACGAGAGGTAACCTGTGTGTGAACATTGCACCGGCAAATAAAAATTGTTTTGTAACATAACAAAAACACATTTCAGTTGCTGTTACTAAATTACAATACAACAATTATGCGGGGAATTATAAATACCAAATTCAATACCACAAACTATGTGTGCGACAATTATGCAAGTAAATACGGTATACAGAAATTGTGTGCATACAAGTTGTTATAGTGAAGGTGTTGTTATAAGTCGTACTCTTTATAACGAGGATTCACTATTTAAATATTATTACATTTTGTGAAACTGAAATATATTTCTGTTTGGTAGAGAATAGAGTGAAGTTGGTGTGTGAGGTGAAGGGTAGTATCAGTTGATACTGGTGCACCACTCCAGTATGTAACATTACACCTGATTGCTAACAGTTAATGTGTGTGTTGTTGTATCAGTAGGATATATGTAGAGTGATGTATGTGTGATGGTGACCCAGGGCAAGGTACTGGACGCTACTGGCAGCACGCCTTGTCCTCGCTGCACGACCGTCTTTACTCAGCTCACCTCGTATAGGCAGCATGTCTACCAGCACACTCATCCCGTCTCTTGCTCTGTCTGTGGTCGCAGATTCAACGACCACCGCCTGCAAAGTAAGCACTCTACTCCATTACTACATGCCTCCACGTAAGACCCCAGACCCCACATTTTCAGTATGCCTTGAAGAAAATAAATTTTTTGCACTGTACTGCTTTATCTATTTCCTTTTGTTGAAAATCATAAATAAATAAAATTGAAGGTACATAATATGTATTAGATATGTAGACACATGTTAGGAATGGAGTGACACACTACAGAAGTATAAATAGTGCTTAGCTCAACTTGCATCTAAAGCTAAGCCAATGGTAGTGATGAAAGAAAGCAGCTAGTACTGTGGCTCATTCTAGCGGAGCAACCAAGCACTATCTTGGTATTGGTTCTCTAGGCCTTCAGCTCACAAGTGCCTATAATGTACCGGAAGAGGATATCACAAGCTGTACGCATTGCCAATGCCTAGAGGCTTTGTAACCTACTGGGATAGGGTATCTAGATGTACACTGTCTTTATGCAGATCAGCATGGTGCCGCCCACAGGTTTGGCACAGCCCAGTGGGTCAGCACCTGCCACAAGCTGTACGCATTGCAGTTGCTTAGATGCTCTGTAACCTATAACAATATGGTGATCTTGAGAAACTAGGTTGTGTTTTTGGTAGTTTGCAGTCCCTAAGCTATTGATTTTTGTATAATTTCCCCGGTTTTTTTTGTACTTCAGGTGGGTCTTACGTGAGTACTGTAACAACTGAAAACCAGGTATTTGATATAACAGTTGTACTGTAGTTAGCTTTTAAACTAATTACTTATAAAGCAGGGGTGGCCATCTTTGTTGCTATACGTTAGCACTCATAGTGGTTTTAGGCTTTCCTCCTGCTGTATGTATTTGACTTGGACACAATTTATGTTATTCCTTTACTTGCCAATCCTCTTTTTGTTCTCATTAGTGGACATTGTACATATGAGTGCTATATTTTAGCTGTCATTATAGATGTAGAGTTTCCTCTTGCTGTATGCGCTTGCTACAATTTTGGTTCTTAGCGGGATTACTAATCCCTTGGCGGGGCTTATTAGTGGCTTGTCTGGCCACCCTGACAGCCACAACTACTCTGCAACAAACAAGAACTTCCCGCCTACATATTTACTGCAGTGTTGCCATTAAAATTAAAGATACGAAACATACAAAATACAATAATATATACTGGCAATTTATAGTATATGTAATTTTGCATTATACACATTGGAAAAGATCATGGCAGTTATTCTTGATACAAGTCCTGGGCTGTGATTATCACTAGAGTCCATGTGGCTATTTGTATTTGCTCTCCACGTATTTATGTATTATGTTAGGTAAGACGTCAACACATACACATCACAGCTCACAGATGATTCTCTTATCAGCAACACTGGTTCTTGCGGCTAGATACTGGCTCTGAAGAGGTGGGAGATAGTCAAGGTTAGACCTACCCTTCACTACTGGGAGGCGAGCTTACAAATATGTTAAGATGAGACGGTGATGCGTCAACCTCCCCCCTGGTCAAGAAGCAAGGCTCCCAAAAAAAAGTTTACTGAAGGCCTTACTAACTAAGGAGAGAAAGATACAGTGGGCGCTGGGCAGGCACAGGCTAGAAAGCTTTATTGCCTGACTAACTGTACAAAGAAAAGGCAAAATAATTTACAATGGTTAGTCTTCTGGACCACTCACCCCTGGCGCTGGTGTGCTGGGCCATCAGAAGGGCCGAGGCCTTGCAGGTCTCCTGGGCATCTCCCGGTAATTGCCCTGCTGCTGGGCTGGATCCCCTTGACAGTCTCGCCACAAAGTGTGGCGGTCTCAAGGTGCTGGTAGTTAATCGGGGCAGCCGCTCCTCATCGTGGCATCTTGGTGTGGCGGCAGCGGCCCGTTGTGACTTATGGGCTTGGTGAACCTGGTCGTGGTACTGAGCGGACCCTGTGGGTCTTGGGGGCGAGTCTTAGTGCCCTGAGAATATTGTAGTGAAGTTTGTATAGGTTTCAGTCCTGGGGGCTTAATCAGGGTTGAGTGGGATTCCTTCCTTCCTGTGGTTTTAGTTTGGCTGGGAAAATTGTTTTGAGGGAAGGGTAGCCCCGGTTGACGGCGCTGTGTTTTCCCCTTCCCCACCGGTTCTGCTTCTCCACTGGCCATGGAGGGGAGGGCCTGG
>PNEQ01001590.1:7448-27327 GCA_003012365.1 Medauroidea extradentata | reverse complement strand
ATGTTATGCTGTGATGTGTGTCAGGATCTACAACATGTTGCTGAATGAAGTGTTGTAATGTGTGTGTGTATTACAGAGAATGAACCACGTGTGCCCAGGAGAGATGTTATTCTGCGATGTGTGACAGGATCTACAACATGTTGCTGAATGAAGTGTTGTAATGTGTGTGTGTATTACAGAGAAAGAACCACGTGTGCCCAGGAGAGATGTTACGCTGTGATGTGTGTCAGGATCTACAACATGTTACTGAATAAAGTGTTGTAATGTGTGTGTGTATTACAGAGAACCACGTGTGCCCAGAAGAGATGTTATGCTGTGATGTGTGTCAGGATCTACAACATGTTGCTGAATGAAGTGTTGTAATGTGTGTGTGTATTACAGAGAACCACGTGTGCCCAGGAGAGATGTTATGCTGTGATGTGTGTTAGGATCTACTACATGTTGCTGAATAAAGTGTTGTAATGTGTGTGTGTATTACAGAGAACCACGTGTGCCCAGGAGAGATGTTATGCTGTGATGTGTGTTAGAATCTACAACATGTTGCTGAATAAAGTGTTGTAATGTGTGTGTATGTATTACAGAGAACCACGTGTGCCCAGGAGAGATGTTATGCTGTGATGTGTGTCAGGAACAGTTTGTCACATTACCTGACCTTCAGTCACACCAGTTGTCTCACGGTGTGCCTCTCTTCCACTGCTATGAGTGTGGCTTCAGCTTTCATAATTCTGTAAGTACTGCTTCTTGTGCTTGTTTGTGGGTTAACTTGACGCACTAGCTCTTTCCGTTATCTAACACCAGTTTCAAGGCACGTCTTCACTAGTGGTGCATCAGTGTCTATACTATTCGCTACTTACTTATATGTTATTGGCTTTTGTCTTTTCATCATATCTGGCAGTCCATTAACATATTACTTTACAGATTGGTAAAACATATTTTGTTAAGTCTATTACAGGTAAATCCTTTCTTCAACTAACAACTATCTTCATTAATGATCCTTAAAATATGGTCTTCACACCACATTTCATTCAGTTTCATTACAAATGTTTGCAAGTTACATTAATTTTCACAGTACAAGCAGTCTCCAGGCACAACAGATGCGTTGCTCTATCTGGCTGTGTTGCGGTGCTGTGCATATTATGTACAGTGCTGTGTACATTTCTGCTACTAAAGTGCAAATATATCATTTTTAAGTAAAGGACACTTAATATTCTAGTTTCATGGGCAGCACCACTTTAATAACATGTTATAAATATTTTTTTGTATATATATTTTGTCGTCGCAAATTTTTTTTATACGTATGATTGCTAAGCAAGTGGGCCACATTTACACATGCCAGTGTTGAAGATAGCCAAGCTGGTCTATAGTAAATTAAAATATTTATTTTTTGATTCAGTTAACTTAGAGCTGTTAAAGTAGGTATTTTGGTTCATGGGATGTATGTGGTCACATATGCAGTAGAAAACTTATATATAATATCTTACCAATTGTAACTTTTCTTGGTTATAATGCTACCTTCGTTTGGTCCCTAGAAGTATTTTACTGTAGAAAATTACCCTCATTTAATGTTTTCATGTTATCATTCTTTGAGGAACATTTATCAGGTTTATACTGTACTATCTGATGTTATAATATAGTAGAACTCTGTTATATGTGGTTGAGGAACATTATAACATGTTTCTACTGTACTGCCTAATGTTATAATATAGTAGGACTATGTTATAGCTGGTTGAGGAACATTATAACAAGTTTCTACTGTATTGTCTGATGTTAATTATATATTAGAACTCTATTAGAGCTAGTTAATAAACATTATAACATTTTTTTTTCTGTAATATATATTGTTATAATATAGTATAATTTTGTTATACCTGATTGAGGAACATTATACCAGGTTTCTCCTGTACTATATAATGTTACAATGTATGAGAACTTTGTTATAAGTAGTTCAGGATAAAGTGAGCACTTTGTAGCCCTAGTTATTTGTTGTTGTTTTTTTTCCTTCAGATAATTTATATTTTCCTGCCACTTTTTAATATAAACAAAGCAACTTCCGTAACTATCTAAGTGTATAGATTGTGTCACGCTCAAATGTTAACGCCTAAAGCCGCAATATATATTGCTTTTAGTTGTTTTTCTAGACAAGGTAAACTTAAAAAATGCCCATTTTATCATGAACTACCTATGTATATAAACATATTTTGCAGTTGCTAGGAAAATGGTCATAGGAACAAGCATTTCTTTCATTGACATAAATATTTGACTTTTTTCTCATAAAACTATGTTCAATGATCTTTGAAAGAACTGTGCAATGGGAGTGCATGACTAGATTTATTTGCTTGGACATACTCCATTGTGAAATAAATTACTGTCAAAAGAAAACTAAAAATATGACAAGAATACATAAATAACATCAATAAGCAGAGTATGCTTTAGTCATCAGGATACATACACAACATGAAATTCTAAAAACTGGAATCGGGTCAGATAAAACAAGGAACAAACAGAAAATAAATGAAATAACAAAAATCTAAAAAAGAAACCTAAGATGACATGTGACACAACGATAAGACAAAACAAAACACAAGGATATCAGACACAGACAGAAAATACAACAAACCAAAACAAACGATGAGACGAAAGAAAACACAATAGTTTTCCAGACAGTCAATGTTAACGACGTTTCGGGAACTGGAATCTGTTCCCGTCATCAGGTTGACACACAGGGTTCAGGAACACGAGTGAGACTGTCTGGAAAACCATTGTGTTTTGTTTTGTCTCATTGTTTGTGTCGTTTGTTGTTTTTTTCTGTCTGTGTCTGATATCTTTGTGTTTTGTTTTGTCTCATCGTTGTGTCACATGTCATCTTAGTTTTCTTTTTTAGATTTTGTTATTTCATTTATTTTCTGTTTGCTCCTTGTTTTATCTGACCCGATTCCAGTTTTTAGAATTTCATGTTGTGTATGTATCCTGATGGCTAAAGCATACTCTGCTTATTGATGTTTTCTTTTGATGGTCATTTATTTCGCAATGGAGTATGTCGAAGCAAATAAATCCAGTCACTATGTTCAGTACTGTATTCAATCATGTCTGCTGTAAAAATGTTTCAAATTAAATACAAATTATACTATTATAATAGTCAGATGTCTCCCAAAACAGTGACACTCAATAAGTCTATATTCACCTGCACGCCATAGCTCCTGGCGAAGTGCAGGCTTGGTAGATTCTATCAGTTAACAGCTTTCAACTGTCGCACCTAGATCCTTGCTGTTTCTTACATGGCTTAGTGAATGAGAATCTAAGTATCTAGTTCATTCTTCTCTGTGCAGCTGCAGACAGTACAGGGCCAGATTCTGAGAATAGTTTTCAGTTTGTTCATGTTTTTGTGAATCAAGAGAGTAAGAAGTATGTCTGCAGTTGTGACCTTGGTTTTGTCTCTGTGTGGGAAGCCAGTTTAATACTGGCGAAACATCGCGACCGCGCTTCCGCGGAAAAATGTGCGTCATCCCTTGGTGTGTATGCGTACCTATTTACAAGTATCAACTGTAAGTACTTGTACTTCTGTAAGTTATATTACTTTGGCTCGATAGATTTGGTTATGAATGAATGCGTTCAGGGTTACCCTTGTCAATGAAGTCTTGTTTATTTGTTCACACGGTTTGTTGATGTCACTACGAGTGGAGCGTATGCATTTGGCTCTGGTGGTGAGACTGTACATTAATGATTTCTTTACATTGTGTGACTGGAAGGGTCGGTATGGAGATGCTGCAAGTTAATGGTGGTTGGTACGCACAGAGGTGTGGATGACACTATTGTGTAGGGTTAAGTCAGTGTCTAGGAATACTAAGTCTGACAGAATACTCTGCATTGCGAACATCTGTTACCTATTTTCCTGTACTGCATTCCTAACAAAGTATTATGTATACAGCATTGCAGAAGACATTTACATGTAAAATGGGTGTTGAAAATGTTTCATCAAAGTATGTACTTGTGTTATTGATGGAAGTTAAAGATGTCTATGATTTCTATTTACATCAGGGCACTCTTTATTACCAATTCCTTATCACACTACATGCCACACTTTATTTACTAACTCAACATTTTTTCTGTGCTTGCATGAAATTTTAATGGGTGAGTTTATTTATTACTGTTTTATAAATGCATCGTGGTGACTTCAGCATTACGCACAAGAACAGTCTGCTGTGGTGTATGCGTAGGGGATATTTTTCTGATGGTTTGCGTATGATGTGTAGGAGAGTTTGTTGAGCTGTTGTCACAAGGCCAGTGCTGTGTGCGCCACAAAGAAGCGTCGCCAAGATACTGAGACATCAGCCAGCAGAGACAACACTTGTGCTGAGAGACTGTTGGTATGCCAGGTGTGTGGAGAGACGTACAAGACTGCCGCCTCTCTCAAGTCTCACTTACTTCTACATGGTGAGAACATTATTGTATTTATATATAAACAGTCTGCAACCTTTCGCAGCAGTTTACAAAAAAGAAAAGTACCGTAATGGTTTCAGAGTGATTTTTATAAAAATGTACAAACCCAACCCATTAACTTCAAAATTAGGTGTCATGTACAGTAGGCTATGTTTTATGAAATCCGTCCATGGTTAGTAATCACTGACTCAAAATATTTTAAGTTTTTTGTAAAATATCAATTTATATTACTAAGCAGGCATATTGGGAAGGAAAGGATACACTCAAAACTATCTACGATCACCCTTTAACACAGAATAAATCAATATTGTTGCAGGTGGCATAAATTCTGGCATACACAGCACCCATTTTGACAAGCTGTTTGCAAAACATTAGATAAATGTTAATAGAAATAACAAGTTTTTTTTAGAAATGCACAGTCTGATTGGAAGGATACCTTTGAAAGTACATAATTAATGATTTTACTTTGGCACAAAAATCAAAAACACCAATTATAGGTTCTAAACTCTAGTCCATTTTATTCAGTGAATATTTTCTTGATTATAAGCTAATGTATTTTGACAACTATTTATTATTGCGTATTTATCTCAGTCACGCCCCTGCAACATCTTGCTTGTGTGATATCACAAATTGTTCACAACAGTGATTATATTGAAACAAAAGAAACTGAGTGTGTAGTAACACTGGCTCACAATATTAATGAATGTTACAGAATCAACATCAAATACTAAACATAATATGGTAGAATCCAGTAATATATAGAACATGGTTAGAATGAGGCCTTTTTTAAGAACTGTAAAAAATCGTTAAAATATTCCATGAAAATTTGTGATTTTATGAGCAGAAACATACTCTGAGAGATCATGTGAAACAGGCTTTCAGCAAGTTTAGCGACTGTGTGAAGCAGGCTTTAATCTATTTGCTTAGACTTGAAAATTCCTAGCTCACCCTCCACGATCCTCCTTATAACCTTTCCTCGCTAGCATGTGACACACACACAGTCTGTAGTCTTGCCATTACGTTATTGACAACCTGTGCAGTTTTTTTAACTTTGATCAATTTCTAACGTGATTTTATGATTTGTTTCGAGAGTGCTGTTTTCTGAATAAATTTATATAGGATAAGTGTATATTTACTGTCCTGCTGCAGAATGTGTCTCCAAGTAAATAAACTAATGGTTATTGTTTGCTCCTTGTGTGGTAAAAGATACGTTACTTGTACAAAGGGCTAAGTTATGACAAAAGTTAACAACTTTATTGTAGTACTTGAGGTTTTTGGGCGTATTGTTGATCCCATTGTGTCAGTCTGCCACATTGCACTTCAAGTCAGAGTGTCGGACATAAATGTAGACTGTCTGGAACACTCTGTTACGTTCATCTTCCGGTCGCTAGGGTTCGCTAGCTAGTCATCCTGTCTCTGCCATACTTGAGTACGTATATTTATACTCTGTGCTGGAAGAAACTGGCGTGGCCAGAGAACATCGTGCTCGCACTGAGAGGAAATATGCTATCCAACTTCAAGTTTGTGTTTATTCACAATTCCCTACCTGTTAGTACTTGTGCTCATTTCTATTTAAGGTTATTTTAAATAGGCAGACTTGTATTTTGCAAATATTACTGTATTTTCCTTTTAGTCACACAAGCTATATTTTATGTGTAGCTTCTTTTGAAATCATTTCAGTGTTTTGAGGTTTAAATACTTGCATAATTTAGCACCCCGAATTTCTGAATTTAAATGTTGTGTCAAAAGTGCATGAATTAGCAGAAAATATTACCTATATTAAAATAGTAAGGACAAAAGTTCAAGTCAAACAGACATTGTGAAACTGGCTTTCAGGCTTTCGTAAAAAGACATAAAAATAAACTTGTAAATAACAAACAGTATATGGGTATCATTCATCTATGTCTTAGTTAATGTAGTGTGTTTTAAATAAAAATTGTAATATTACTCAGAATTAAGTTTAGTCCCCTTATACGAACCGATGATAGACTGAGAGTTTTCCTTCATAATTATTGAGCAGGAAACTGATCTCTTGACAGTCATTAGGAATTATTATACAGTTACAATAAACAATAACACGGAAGATACAAGTAGTAGGGTGTGATCATTACACTATAGCGCATGCTCTTCTCAGTACGTAATTAGCCAGGATCATGTGTCTGTTTTACACATAATGTATCCATTGCATTCACAAGAAATATTGTTTTGATGTTTTCAGGAGAACGCAAATTTGAGTGTGAGGTGTGCCACAAACGTTTCTTCCGCAAGGACGTTCTGCAGGAACATCATGCAGTACATCAAGAGGCGCAGGTATGTGCGTTCCTTTGATGCCTAACTAGATATTACAAGTTACGTACTGTAGTGTGATACTGTATATAACTGAACAAATGAAAATGTTGGTGTGATGGCAGCGTATTTGTGACTAGCTATTGAATAGGTATTGTTTGGTATCCAGTGCTATTGGTGAGAATGTACTGTATGTAGTCTGTCGATTAGTTTTGTTAACATAGCAATCAAATAACTGCAGGGTCTCTATTTTACTAGCATTGTACTTGAGTTTACATCTGCAGACATTTTTATTTTTATGAGGCCATTATCAGGTAACTTTGAAAAATTCCGAAACATATAATGGAAAATTCTTACAAAATTGTAAAACCTGCAGAGCTGTTTCAAAATCTGAAAACTTTAGTTTAGTCATGTCAACTCATTGTGAAACTCAACTGACATGTTTGTCTCTGCTTGATATTCAAGCCTAATGACTTGTCTTTGTTACCGATGCTATAACACACGGTGTACCATTAATTGTAAGAAAAGAACTTTACAAATAGCGGCTGTTCACATTTTGAACGAAAATAACATGATACTATTTTAGGGATTCATTTGTGGGTTATATATATTTCAGATACTAACCACAACATCTTGAAGTTTACATCATGAAATCTACATGTCAGAAGTTAACATATTTCTCAGTCGTGAATCTGTAGTCAAGCTTGTGAGTGTAAAACACGTGTTAGCAACTTGAACACTTTTGTTTGCATTAGTTTCAGGGTGGCCACTCACCTGGAATATCTGGAATTATCAGGAAAATTGTGGCCACCTATAAATATAAGGGAAATTTCAGGAATTTTTGGTCCATCTGAGAAATATCAGGGAATTTTCTTGTCTCGTTCATTTTGAGCTTCCGCAAAGTCAGAGACAGAAAATGAACTACCTAGTTTTGAAAACATTATTGAATTTTTGTTAAAAAAAATTACCACCATGTAGAGGTTATTTTACTCCATTGTCAAGTTTGTAGTTATTTCTGCTGAATTTTTTGTTAAGTTCACTGGCAGTAGTGTCAGAAAAGACTTAAAATATTTACCTTCATTGGAAAATATGTTGAATAAAATGCCAAAATATTGTTTTCATAGTTGTGAAAATCAAGGAAATTCTTGGTTTTCTGTCGGGAAAATCAGGGAAATGTCAGGGATTGTTCCTTGCTACAATGAGTGAACACACTGAACTGTTTACAATACAGATTACCACCGGAACGTTTCATTCTCACGTGTAGTGCGTATGGCAGTCCAGTTACTCAGTTACATATGTAGGTGATTATTTTTTATCTCTTATTCGCTGCATTGTTCCATTAACATGTGTTGATATTTTTACTTAAGTATTAGCACCAACCAAAATAAAATTGTTTGCTGTAGTAAAATTTTTTTTTTTTAATTGTAGTTCTTGTCAACTCTTGTTTGATGACTTTTAATTTAACGTGTTGTAATTGTGAGGTATTGGCCACCCCACCCCACCTCTATTTAAGTTGTTCTCTTTTCTTTTCTTAATTTTTTTTGTATAGTTTTATCTGTTATACTGTGATTGTGGTTTGGTAACTAAGGATAGTTTGTGTAAACTCGAGTGTTGTTTCAACACGTTAAGTCCGGCGGCAGTATTGGCACACAACCCCAGGATGCTGAGCTAGATGTGAAGTGTGGTCTAAACTAAGCCCTGGTTTCGCCTTTTTGGTTGTTCAGTTAAGTTTTGAGATCCCGGCCTACTTTGGGTTTAGGGTGTGTCATGTGTGCATGGAAATTGAAGGATTGAGTGAAACAAACATTTCCTTTAGGTTATAGCGCTAATCTGGTAAAGTACCATTAAGATAATGGACAAACACGAATGGTTGGCAAAATCCGAACAAGGACAGCTATTTAATATTGATCTGTAATTTGTAAGTTTTATACAATTATTATTCGTTTTACAGATGGGCCAAGCCATTTGACTGTGTTGTTTAAAAGTACTAAGAACTACCAGCAGCAGCAATAAAGGGTGTATTCAGACCATTGGTTTGCCATTTAAAATTTGTGATTTGCAAGAACCGTCTATAGTTTGTAATGAGTGTGTTTTCTTGTGTAATTTTAAAAATGTAATTTGAATTAAATATTGTGCCTAAGAATAATATTGTCGCCACTCTGCTGGTAAGGGGTGAATTTAAGTTTCCCTTCAAGGATGCAGTAATGTTTGACTAGCGAGCATGAGGGTTCTATGAAGGGGAGGAGAGGCTGCTGGGTGTCCCGAGGAGAGTGGTTTCCTGGGGCAGTCGACACAACACAATCTCTAACAGCAGAGCGGGACAGTTCTCACATTTCATAAAAGGGGGTAGGCATGCTATCTACGCACCTTAGAATAACTCCTTCAGAAGACGGCGTTTGCGGTCCGACAAACGGTTTGGTTTGAGTTCAGCTTCCCTCTTAAGTTGCTGAACACGAGGGTGCGGCAAAGGTGTAGGTTTTTCTGACGTTTTGATTGGGCTTATCAACGGCCGATGTAGGCGTCACACATCCCTGAGGATGCGACTGAAGTTATCTCCTTTACGTTTGGATGGTTGGTTCTCTGTATCCTTATAGCTGCGGCAAAGTTCAGGAAGTGATACAGCCTTCCCCGATGTCTTTTGGGGCAGTGGGATTATTCCCACAGGTATGTTATTAACACTTACTACTGCCTGCCGACGCTTAGCTGCAGCCTTCAATAAGCTCTCCCTCCTCTGGTGATATATTGATTACTAAACACTTGGTATCTGACATGAGTACATATAGAATTAATTAAAAATTAAACTAGGAAATGCACTTGAACTGTGTACATTGTAACTTATTCTGTACACTTTTCACAATCACTGTTTTACACTGGTCTTTATACAATACGGCTTTTATGCACAATGTTCGTTACTGTACTCGACCACGTGGTCACTTGTGACGGAGCCCCGAAACTTACCATAGATTAACTGAACTTCCGCATCCGATGGTAATAGATATACTCCTCGTGGCGACTAGTTAAACTCGCGGTAGGATGCGTTCTCTTATAACTTCCCACACGGCTAGGGCGCGTCTCCTAAACAAACTTTCGGCACAAGAACAAGGTAGGCAGATTTAGGCTCCCTTCTCAGGAAGCAACTGTTTCATGGTTGGGGGAAGTGCCTAGGCTTGCTCAGGGAGGAGGCCCGAGCCCTAGACTGGTGATCTGGCTAGGCAAACGCCTGCCTTACATACCCCTGAGGGGGGCTTAAAGTACCGTTAGTGGGTGGTGAAAATGGCCGCTGCTGGAGAGGAGGCCGTCTGCTGGTTAGCAGGCGGGCCACTCCAACGCCCACAAATCTCCCACACTCTGCCAAAAAATATGTGAATACACTCAACTATCCCGCGGGACCGTGAAAATGTCCATGTTGCCAAAAATAATATATATAAAGCACTAAATAAATACACAAAATTAATATTATTACGTTTACAATAATTATATACACATTTGCTCTTCCATAGTTCATAATTCTCCGCCTGCTGTGATTTGCATATCGTCCATTTGTTTGTTTACATTTGTTATGGCGGGCCTGAATATACACATACAAAAACGGTAAACATAAATATCTCTAACTCTTTAGTTTTACGGCAACACGGCTCACAATACAGGATGTAAGCGACCCCTTGGGCAAAAACAAGGTAGTTCTAACTCTTAAATATTAATAAAATACGGGGCCAAGCGTAAAATATATACTAAGCACCTTGCGGGGAGCATCAATATGACTACGCAGATAGTGGCGCTGGTTAGCAGTTTTTTTTGTCTGTGTCACATGATACGGTCATTTTGCGTGACGTATTTCCACTCCCGGGAGGATGTAGTTCCTGGAGATGTGAGAAGTAGTTTCTTAGCATTTGAGATGGCCTAGGGGATGGACGTATTTGGTGGTCGCGGGGCACGTTTTGTATTGCCCAGCATCAGGTGTGGGCGTTAAGTTTTGGGTGCGTAGACATGTTGAAGGATTACGTGGAGGGTTGAGCAATGATTTAGCCAGCATCAGTGTGGTTTCCGTTAATGGAATTTTTTTTTTTTAGGCTGAGTCCTTTGGTTTTAAGTAAGCACGTGGTGCGTGTATGTGCATTTTAGTGTGATTTTTAAATAAATCGCAGATTGAGTTTTCAAGTCTGAGTTATTTAGTCAACTTTCCACTGGCTGTGACAACACCTCTTAGATGACTTCAAATTTAGCGAATTGTTATTAATTTATTTTATAGTTTTTATTGAGTGAATGGCTTAGCTGGATTTTGTGTTTGTGTAGCTCAACTCGACTCGACCCGAGACTCTAAAAAACGAAGACTCGTCCATCTATAAAACTTTGCTTTGAAGTTGTTTTCTTAATATATTATCTAACTCATTGTGGTATACTGCATTATTTGTAGTGTTACAACTATTGATTAGCAAGCCACAATATTTCAAACAACTAATATAAAATAGTGTGACAGTGGTGGTATGAAATAAGTGCCCCACCCAACATGTGTAGATATTCACCTCCCTCCCTCCACAGGTTTTCCATCTACTGTAATCTTCCGGTTTGACGACTCTCATGGGTCTTAACAAAATAGTCCCTAATTGAAGGAGTCTTTAATCTGAATTATTAAAGTATGTTTGTAGCTTTAGACGGAACTAGATAATACAGTTGTTAAAGTGATAGAATCACTAAACTGAAAGTCGTCAAACTGAGAGATTGTTGTTTGCATAGTTATCTCTCTCATGATATCAGTCAATGTCTACTACAGCTTACATAGCAACAAAGCCCATTGGTAATAGTGTAAATTACACACACACACACTGATTTGAAAAACGCAATTATATTTATTGATTTTGATACTGTGTTTACGTAGTTGTAAAGTGTGTTTCTGAAAAGAAATGTTCATGACACTAGTTAATTGTTGGAATGAGTGACTACGATGCTACCTGTCGTCCAGGATGTAAATCCTTTCTTTTCTGGCACACCAGACTAGAATACACAGTGAAAGCTCTCTGTAACAAATCCTCATGGTTTCTGGAATATTGTGGTTGTAGAGGGGCACTCGTTACAAATACTGTACAACTCCGTATTCCACCCTCACAGTTAACATAAAATGCTGTTGTTACAGAGTGTTGGTCCTAATAAAAGGGGTCATTGTGTATGTTTTTAACTTTCTTTGAAAATTTTAAATAACTATATACTGTATTTATATTTGGCATATTCTGCAAGCTTTATACTATTTTTTATGCAGTATACTGATGTGAGAGTGGTTTCTTTTGACCAGTTAACAGTGTGTGCATATACTATGTATATAAAACAAGCCACTGGTAAAAATGCATCAGGGACATATGAGAGTACAAACAATAATTCAGTAAAATAGTTAACAAATAATACAAATTAAAGACCAAACGACAAGCAAATAAAACAATTAACAAATTAAGCAGTAATTTGAATCAAAAGAAAAAAATTTAATGGTCTACAGTAAAAAACTTCATTTATATAAATACGAAAAATAAAACAATAAAACGAGCAACCAAAGGACAAAAAAAATGAAATTATGTAACTCAAAAACAAAGACTTTTATATCAACCAACGTAACAACAGTTAATATTCACTGACAAAGAACTAATGCAACAAAAACAAAAATAAACAAAGAGAAGGTGGGAAACGGCTGCTAAGCTACTAATTACTAAAACATGTATACAGATGAACAAATACTTACAGAACCAGTACTTGCAGGTGGGATAACACAAACAGATGGACAACACATTTATTGCGTGGTCACGCTGTTGCAACATTCTGCTGGCAATGTGTAATCATTTGCCGCCCGAGGTAGCTGGCTTGGCCAGTAAAATGTCGCAGCTGTGTAGCCGCGTAAAAAATGTGTTGTCCATCTGTTTTTTTTTTTTGTGTTCTCCTACCTTTAAGTACGATTCGGTAAGTACTTGTTCATCTCTGTATATGTGTTTTAGTAGAAACCATATGAGAATGAATAACACAAGTCGAGGACAGTACGAAACACAACTGAAACAAAACACAGAATGGCAAGCAGAAATATTTTGTTGGTGAAACAATTATATACTTAGACCGTGAAAAACAGTCCTAATGCCATAACTACTGCTGTGGTAGGTCTCTGCCACCTGCACAAGAGTACAGATGAATAAAGATGGCCAGGAGAGGTAGGTAGCACGTGTAGTTGTAGTTGCAGTGAAGTTGCAGAATGAAACACTCGGGTTGTCCGTACATTGCTGTCGATCACTTGGTATGGAGCGTGCAGCGAGCCAAGGGCATTGTACTCTAGAAATATTAGGGCAAGTGAGAGTGAAGAAGAGATTGGACTTATCAGAACAGACATCATTATAAACCTGCGGATGAGTTTGCTACCGATACTTCAACCCTCTTCCCTCGTCCTCTCACTTGTTCTAACACCTGTGTAAGCGTTGTAGAAATGTCCGAGTGTAGTGTGTGCTCGATGTCGTAAGCACTCTACTTTGTGCAGCACCTTGCAGCTGGAGGATGAGAACTTTGATTGTGGTTACTTATGGATACTGAGATTGAGAGGAAAGTTCCACCACCAAGGTCAATAGATAGCATATCATAGTGACAGTTAAACATTTGTATTTTCTTTTTCTGTGATTAAGGATTACTGTACTAACCATTTGAATGAGAGATTTTGGTCAGCGCTTAACATAGAGGTCTTCAGTGCAGGTCAGGGGTGACGTGAGGTGAGTACGGAGCAGCGCCGGAATGAAAGAGAGGGAAATGCGAGATCCCCAAGAAAACCTGCATCTGGTATGATTCCCACATGTGAAAATTCGGTGACGGAACCCTGATCGCCTTGGTGCACCGCGGTCCCACCAAGCTTTGAATCAATGTGTTGCAACTTAATTGTGTATATTTGCATTGTTGATACCTACATTCTGAAAGGATGGTTCATATTTTTTGTGATTTCTGTGATGTTATAGAAAGCATATTGTCACTTTTTTTCCTTTGCAATTTTCTGTATGGTTTTAGCATAGTGTAAACGAAATCTGTTCGACTTGTATTATTCTTTTAATGTGGCTTTATACTCTACTTAAAATTTTTTAAACTCTACTGGATTCTAGTTTTCTTATGCTGCAAAGTGTATTTCAAAAAAATTTACAGAGAAACATAGTGAAATGCATCTGCAAGATACTTGTAATCATTTACATTACACCCACAGTTACATAAAGCTGTAAGTGTATGTAATAAGAAGCAGAAATAGCAGTGTAGTATGTGTTGTGAATGTTGATGCAGGTGTTTTTGTTACAGTTCCCATGCCCAGAATGCAACAAACTTTTGAAGAGTAAGAAGTCGCTGGATGTTCACATGTTGCGACATACTGGCAAGAAGCGGTTTGTCTGTCCCAAGTGCCCTAGGGTTTGTATATAGTGTTTATAGGTCTGTCTCGTACCGTATTTGCTGGCGTAAAGGACGACCCCGTACATAAGACAAGTCATGTGTGGTGCTCCAGTACATCCAACTACTGAAACATGCCTCGGCATTCACTGAGTCTCACCTCTCAACCGGTAGAGGATCCTCTCTCGTCTCGTAGTTGGGGCGGTCCGTAAGTGGAAATATGTAGCTTCATTACCAGTGCAAAATAAAATAAGCCTTGGTTTTATATTTGCAGTTTTAATCGACAATAAGACTTGCAAATTCTAACACCACGTGCTCACATCTCCACAGTTTACAATCACTGATGGGCTTGGCCTCAGCACACCAAATAAACAAATAGAAACACTTATACTCACTATTTTATTTCCTTAATATAAATATTAGAATGGCGGGAAATAGGCCGCTAGGCTAACAAAGTAATATAACAGACAGGGGTACAAGTACTTACAGTTGATACTTGTAAACAGGTACACACACACAAGAAGGGACGACACACATTTTTTGCGCGGAAGCGCTGTCGCGACATTTTTCCAGTGTTAAACTGGCTTCCTCGTGCGGCAAGACATGGCACACTGCAATCCAGCAGCAGTGTGTGCTGTTACCTGTAAGCCGAGTGGCTCGAAGGTGAACTAAGCATGGCGAGAATATCAAACATGGGGCAGTAATGTAGGTCAGGTTGTGATGGCTTGCAATGGATGGGGGGGGAGGAAAAGGGAGTTATCTGATATTGAGGCCTGGAGGTTGTCTTGATTTTGTGATATATTGGTGCGCCAGTTCCCAGCGTCTTAGCTCTGAACTATTGCAAGAAGATGGCAAGGATTTCACAATTCTGGTGCTGTAGCAGGAATCCAAGTCTTTGTTGTGGGAAACTGCATGAGCTGCAAGTGGCTTTTCTTGTGAGCAAATGTTGCGTCCAGCTAGGGCTTGCTTTTTGTCAGCTCTGTGGCCATTCATTCTCTGTCTTAGAGTGTTGGTAGTTAGGCCTATGTACTCTACATCACAGTGTTTACATTGGAGCTGATATATGAGGTTTGTTGTAGCACAGTTGTAGCTACCTTGGATGGGATATGTGTGCTTTGTCAGTCTGCTGTTGAAGTGGGTAGACGGCTGATGAATGGTGCAGGAACCACAGCGAGAACTGTTGCAGGGGTAGGAGCCTCTGGGGTTAACTGTTTGGCTGGAGGTTGCAGTTGGTGGGAGTTTCGGACGGACTAGTTTGTTGCGGAGGTTGGGTGGTCGTTTGAAAACCAATCTGGGGGGCCTTGAAAACAAGTCTTGTGTCTGTGGTGAAGCAGCCAGGATTTAGTGTCCAGAGTTTAGTATGGTCTTCAGTTTATATAAACCTTCATGGTAAGGAACAACCAGGGAGATGTCAGAATTGGTGGTTTTGGTTTGTGTGTCTGTATTGGTGACGGCGTGTTGGATCTGTTTGTGAACAATTGGTTTGGAGTAACCTCTGTTTATGAAAGCTCTGGCTATCTGGTCACATTGTTTGTTTAGGTCATTCTCTGTGGAGCATATGCGTTTTGCCCTTGTGGCAAGGCTGTAAGGTAGAGTGACTTTTTCGTATTATAAGGGTGGTAGCTTTCAAAGTGCAGATACTGTAGGTTGTTGATAGGTTTGGTGTGGACAGAGGTGTTGATGGTACCATTGTGGAGTGTTAGTTCGACATCCAGGAATATGGCATGTGTTTTTGAGTATGACCAAGTAAACTTGAGTGGACTGGTTGAGTTGAGGCTGTTCAGGAAGTCAGTAAGACAGTTTTCTTTGAAGGTCTAGATTATGAAAATAACATCTATGAATCTCATCCAGCAGTGAGGTTTGATTAGTTGGTGAGCGAGGAAGTTTTCTTCAAGCTTTCTCATGAAAAGATTGGCATAGGAAGGGGCCATGCGGGTGCCCATTGCTGTGCCCTCGATCTTCAGGAAGTGGTTGTTGAGAAATCTGAAATTATTGTTGGTGAGCGTGAGTCTGGCCAGTTCGACAAGGAATGCAGTGGTAGCTTTGCTGTTCGGAGGTCTTCTGTTCAGGTAGTGTTCCATAGCTGACAGTCCAGAAGCATGGGGGATGTTGGTGTATAAAGCAGTGGCATCTATGGTTACCATGTAGGCTTCTTGAAGGATGGTGCCGAGTTTGGAGAGGCGTTGTAGAAAGTGATCAGTGTCTTTGATGTGAGATGGTAGCTGCTGTACCCAGGGCTGGAGGTGTGTGTCTACAAGGGCCGAGATTCTCTCAGTAGTTCTGCCAGGGCCCGACACAATGCGGCGTCCTGGAGGTGGTCTTTGGGGTTTGTGAATTTTTAGGCAGAAGGTACAGTACAGGTGTGGAGGGATTTTCTGGTGTGAGCAGTTTGATGGAGTCATCAGAGAGACCTTGGAGAGGGCCCTGTGATGAAAGAAACTGTTTGATCTGGTTGGAGAACTTGTTCGTAAGGTCTTCTGGGAGGGGTTTGTAGGTTGTTCTGTCTAATAATTGGTTTTCTGCTTCCAGAATGTAGTCACATTTGTTCATGATCACTGCTGTGGTCCCTTTGTCGGCAGACAGTATGACTATTTACTTGTTGTTTTGGAGATCTTTGATGGCTTTTTTTCGGAAGGGTTTATGTTGCTGTTGTCAGGCTTACAGGTAACAGAGCACACACTGCTGCTGGATTGCAGTGTGCCATGTCTTGCCGCCCGAGGAAGCCAGTTTCATACTGGTGAAACGTCACGACTGCGCTTCCACGCAAAAATGTGTGTCGACCCTTAATATAAATATTAGTCGTTCTCATCAATTTCATCTTGTCAATTTTTTTGCCACCCGTTACCAACAGCCAATGCGTGGCAATATAAAACGCCCTGTATGCCCACGAAAAACGCATCCTCCCTCTCGCTCCTCTACCACACTAACAAGGGCCTCCTGCTCGCTCATCCTTTGGCCTGAAGTATGTCTTCCAAAATGGCCACTTCCCATGTTTTTAATATAAAATATACAGGTTGTTTACAACTCCTTAGTATATAGGTTCAAGTATTATAACTTTACCATCAAATAATTGGTCTGGATACACCCGCTACTACTAATGCTAATTACCCTCAGTATTTTGAATGATAATATAAATGGCTTTGCCCATCATAATAAAAAAGTAATAACTATACAGAATTTACACATTACAGAGATTTAATACTGAGCACTGCGGTCCTTGATTGGAATTCCTCACTATGGTCATCTGTTAGTATTAGCCTATCTTTCTTACATTACACTTTCAAGCGATCACATTAACCTAGAGACAGTTTGTTTCAAACTTCTGAACACTGACGTACATCTATCACACACGAGCTGACATAGGCCGGGCTCCAAACAACCGAGAAAACATGATCATGGCTTGACTTAAACCAACCATAACACACAGCTCAGCATCCTGGGATCCTCTGTGTCCAATACTGACGCCAGGTTTGACGTGAGGAAAGTAAAACTTCACTGTGAAACAGAAAGAAATGTATCAACAATCAATAAAAAAAATAAACTTTGGGTCAAAGTTTGGTGGAATGGCCAATTACCTCACACATGGTTTTAAGGTACAAAATCTTGAAAAAAAGTATACTACTGTAATTCCCTGCTAAAAATGTTTTTTTCCTTTGCTAGAAACACAAATATTTAGTTGAAAATATTTATAATGCATATATTACTGGTATATAAAAATTATAGGGGACACACAAACAAATAACATTTTTCTACTACTGCCCTCTAGGCTCTTAAGAGCCAAGGAAATACACAGTGGCTGGTACACGTGGCCGGTGACATCATTAGTTGCCGGCAGCTGTACGCTACTTGGCAACGCCGTGCTGCAGCATCTGCCTGCAAGATCATCGCATTCCTGTCCGCTGTTGTCGCCTGCCAGCCAAGCACTAGACACGCCACTGTGTGGTCTGGTACCTAGATCCTTGTTTTCTCAGCCCGAGAGTTGCATGCTGGCGAGACAAAGGATCTAGGCACGCTCTCCAGTTGTATCGATAGCCAAGCGACGCACGCTTCGCTACAAGGCAAAAGTAACCTATGTCATGACTATAACGCTCATTAAAATTTTGTGTAGTAAATTTAAAAAATTGGGAACATGTTATGTTTTTGTGACTGAAAAAACAGTCCTTGTAACAACATACAACTCCACAGCGTACAACTTAACTGCCAAACAATTTTTAGGTTACCAAAAATTATCACGCCTTCATATAAGGCAAGTAACAATTTTTGAAGGCCAAAAATATGTAACAATTTTTGTCTTATACGCCGGCAAACTGTACTTTTATTGTCAATATATCTTGTGGCAAATGATTCATCTTTTAATATGCAAGTTATGTTTGCTTGTTAAGTGTAGATGCTAAGTGGACTCTGCCCATGTGATATGTTGTACTGTGATTACTAGTAAGTAAAGTTGAACATTGTGTTAGTAGTTGGTTCATAGTTAACCTCACACCACTGAATTAAATACAGCTCTGTAATTGGTACTCAGATCTTCATACACTCGTGATTCTTACCTGTCATGTGAACATAGTCAGGTTGTCTTTACGGTACATGACTACTCACAATGCTCTTTCTTTCTTTCTTTTCCTCATCACGTTCTGATTTGTACATCCTCGTTTCAACTTATAACCCTGCTGCCAACCTCACAAGGAATGCAGTGAAAAATGGTGATTAATTTCAGTTGTACATTTGAAAAGTGCAATACTGATAACAAGCAGTTTTATTGTGTAGTGTAGTACTACTGTTGACTAATTGACTTGTCTACTGCTGTGCTGTCATTGTCTCATATAGGTGTAGGCCATGGTAATGTAAGGGTGGTATGTTTGTTGTTGTATCGCAGACATTCTACCAGAAGATCAACCTGCTGAAGCACTCTGCCATCCATGAGTCGACGGCCAGCAGGCAGCTAAAGTGTCAGTGCTGTAGCAAGACGTTCACTTCCAAGGAATACCTAGCACTGCACCAGTTGGAACACACGCAGGGTCGTATATTCCAGTGCAGCATGTGTGACAAGAACTTTGTCAAGGTCTGTCTCTACACTACTGTACATCTATGTGCCCTGAGTGTTCATACAGTTGCTAAACAAATTACTTTACTGATTGCATCCTAAATAGACATTAAGTTCAACTGCTTTGATTTTACCATAGCGTAAGGTACAAATAGAGTTTGTGCTATAAATGCAAATTTCACATTTTTCTGCTCAGAATTTCATGAAAGTGAATAATTTCATGTAAGGTGTCTGTAAGTAAGCCTTTATGTTTGTCATTTATTGCTAGCAATTTTTGTTCTCGCACTCTCACACTCACTGACAATTCCACACTCTCACACTCTCGCTGACATACTCTCGCTGACACACTCTCGTTGACACACTCACGCTGTCACTCACATGCGCACATGCTCACACACTCTTTCTTAAACTACTGAGTCAAAAGCAAACACTACGTAGACCAAGTATAAGTTCATAGTTCCTAACAGACTTTATAATTTCTACCGCAACATCTACATTGCTCACAAAATCTATAGCTACAAATTAGCGCTAGACAAACATAAGTATTTCCTCGAAAAGTATGTGAACTACAGCCGTCCCCTTCTCTTACGTATATCACCCTACTCAGGCTTGGAAAATATGTGAACTACAGCCGTCCCCTTCTCTTATGTATATCACCCTGCTCTGGCTTGGAAAAATATGTGAACTACAGCCGTCCCCTTCTCTTACGTATATCACCCTACTCAGGCTTGG